>APFE031393210.1:42044-61790 GCA_000404065.3 Pinus taeda | reverse complement strand
AAAACCATTTTAACTGCTAAAAATCAAGATTTAACCTCATTTCTTCCGCCGGATTCCGTCACCGGAATCTCCAAAAAGTCGCATTATAGACAACTCCTTTTATTTTAGCATTTTTTTTGGTAAAACAACGATATCATTGAAAAAAATTACTATAGGAAGAGTGGTTACATAACTTATGGTTATAGTAAGGAATGGCCTTACCCAAAAAAAAAACAAAAAGTGTGAACATGGAAGGAATCACCTAGAATGGTTTCAAGGCTACCATCATCTTCATATGACTCTACAAACTTCAAATCAACAATTTCCATATACAGAAAAAAACTCTTTGATTCAACATTTAAACTCACGATTACTTGTATTATCTTAATTTATATACATTTCGAAAAATTAAATTTATTACTAGCACTAATATAGATAAAAAATAAAATTTACCTATATAATCTATGATTATACTGATAAATAATAGTAAAGCATAAAAAGTAAAGAGTAAAGAAAACTAAAATTGGGCTACAAAACCTATATAAATGAGCACCTAGACCAACACTCCTAAAGGATTAAGTTACATAGTTATGCAACATTTTTCATGATATGTTACTTAAAATCTTAATTCATGGTTTTAAAGTTGGTTCAACTTACTTTTTTAGATCGATATTGGGTTAGATACATAAATTGAGGCACTAATATACTCCAACATCTTTTCCATAAAAATATTTCAGCCTCCTATGTGGACAAGATTTCAACTATGTGGACCAAGGGTCTTTAAATTATATTTTAATTGTTTATTAAATGATTTATTACATAAGGATATTTTTTAATGTCTTATTTAATGAGCAATCACATCACATGTTGCAAAGGAAACATCGTAAGGCAATAGCATGGGAAAGAGTAGCACAGAAGAATGAAATAAAAAATTTATTCAGTTGTATTTCTTTACTCGCATTTATCTAAGAGAAATTTAAAAAATCATTTATTTTCACATGAAACAAAGAGCAACAATCAATTTTTCTAGTGAGAAGGATGGTAGTAACTTTTAAATGTAAGACTCCCTTCCCTCTGATCTTTTAAATAACAATTTCTTCTCTAACAAACCCTTTAGAAATACATTTTTTATTCAATTTATTGAAATAGGTAAGTGTCTCTTCTTTAGGGCATTATGAGTTAGACAAAAAACAACAAAGTGACTACATGTCAAATGGAAATCACATTGAATTATCTATTCAGAAAAAGATTTTCTGATGTGGGCTTTCCTCAACTTATGACGTATTAGGAACCTTCTAGGCTCAAACTTCTCTAGAATAAGGGGTGGAGAATTATTTTTAGTGAAATAATAGTCCTCAAATCAAAATATCCATTTTGGTGATTGTTGTGAAACAACTTCTTTGTTATTTATTGAATGTAGGTTGTGTTTTTTCATAATGGATGAGATAGTTAGGCCAACGTACTTGGGACCTCTATAAAAGAAAATTTGCATGCTTATTTTCTCGCTACATGAACGATGTAGTTGGTTTTTATGACTAGGTTGGGTAGATGTCACCCTTCTACAAAATGACTTCCTTTTATCACATTCGCATAAACAAAAGTGAGTCTCCTACTCAACTTTTCCATTCACATTCTTGGTAAAACCCTGAAACTTGCATTCCATTAACAAAGAAATGCAAATAGATGCATTATATCAATAGAAATGCAGTGTTAATTGGATAAGAATTCTAACCATTTCTTACCAATCCATTTTAAGGGTCCTTCCTTTTTCTACACATCAATAGCAACATGTGAATCATCCTGAGACACATCAATCATGGAATCCTTCTTTCCATTCCTTCCAATTTCTCTTTCCACCTTCTTCAGGTTTCCTGTAAGCATTGTTGGATTCAAAGTCCAACATTTTTCATAAATTTGTCCTTGATTATGGTAGTAAGTGCAATGCATCTGCATCTTTTTGACAACATGAGCTACCTTGTCGAATGGACCTTTGGCCTCTTGCTTCCTTTCCTTCCAAAATTTCCTGTATGTGGCCATTCTCTTCCAACATCTAGAAACATTATGGTTATCCAAACCACAAAAGGAACATGCAATTCTTTTCCCATTCTTTTATGGAAATTTACCATGTTAAACATAATGAAAAGAAATATGGTTAGGACCAGATTTATACCTTTTTCTTTCACCTTTATTGCCTTCATGAGCCGGTGAATTGAATGAAGAAGTAGCTCCCTTTGGAACACCGTTAAGCTCTTCAATGGTTTTAGAGTTTCCACAACTCTCTAGTTCAAGTGTATGCTGATATACACCTTTTTTCAGCAAACTGTGCTTCACACCATTGCATTCCCTAGGAATAAAATCTTGACACTCTTGAGGTAGAAGACCTACAATGAAACTCTTGCTTGGAGCTGTTTTAATGGTCTTCATGGTTGCGTTGGAACTTTCTCCATAAGACTATCCATAGCCAAGATGCAAATACTTAGGCCTTTCCTCAACTATTATTGGCTCAACAATACCTTGTGCATGTTTTCCCATGCCTTTTGCTTCATAGCTCATGTTCGACACTAACTTGGAACCTATGCCTCGGGTATGCTTTTCAAAAGAACCAGCATAATCATTTTTAGAAGAATTTGAAGACAAACAGGAATTGTTTACCTCTTCTTCAAGCTGATACTTGACCAAGGCTACTTTTGCAACAAAGAGCCATGTCTTCAGCTCATGCATCCTTTCCAGGTTTATATTTGCAATATGAAGTTGTCTTTCAACTCATCCATCCTTTCCAGGTTCATATTTGCAATATGAAGTTGTCTTTCCATTTCCTGGGATCCTTCGCCATAGATAATTTTATAAGATCCTTCCTAATAGATAATTCCCTCTGCTCAAGCCCCGTTTGTTTTCATGCAGAGCACTTTCTGTTGTAATAAACTTATTTCTCCCTTTTTTTTGTTCTAATTAATTTATTTTCTCTTGAAGTTTTTGTCATAAATATTTTGATAGAATTGGGAGTTCAACTTCATTGTGGGTTAAGCAAAGCAAGAGATGAGTACATTGTGCAAATTCATGAATGGTGATAATGAACATCTGGCTATCCAAACAAATCTATCTCATTTACTGAACAGTATTCTGATTTGGCTTCATGTATGTTTTATGGTAATTTCAAATTGCCAATGGCGAGGGAGTAGAGAGAAAATTCATCCGATCATCAATAACTCACTATCTTCTCATTGAAGCCACTCAAATCTTACGGAACGGCGGAGAAGCAGCAAGGGAGGTCGCTCGATCATCAATAACTTCTTCGGATGAGTAATATGCTTCACATTTTTTAATAAATTCTTTCTGGGCATTCCTTTCGTAGAAATATATGCGATTCTATATTTCATTTATTATATTTTCATATCAATGGTTGGTCAGTCCAAAGTAAAAATCCGGGGGCACGACAGGAAGAAAAAAAAATTCTAATTCGATCTTTGAGAAGTAGGCACTACGTTTTTATAATTTGCAGTAGTAGCGTTTAGTTCTTGCATTTTCGCCTTTTCGGTTCAATTTTGGTTTCTGGTTGTTCGGTTGTGTTAAATATGACGTGTACTCTTATATTTTAGATTTAGTTAAATATGTAATGTGCTCGTATATTTTAGATTTATCTGGTAACATGTCTTCTTCTTTCATGATTGCTCACGTTATTCTTTTGGCTTTTGTTTATGAATTTTCATGACTACGGTTGCTGGTATTGCAAATAATGGGAAAGAAAGCTTTCGAGGACAGTTTAGTTTCCTTAATTAATTTAACCTCTTATTTGAATTTAATTTAAAAAAACAACTATTTATAATTATAAATATTTACATTCTTGTCTATAATATATTTCTGTTTTCCAATCACAATGAAGATAATAAATATGTTTTATATTTATGCTTTAATATTGTTTTAGTTTTTTTAGATATACCTATATATAATTTTTATTTACTATTTATAAATAATTATTAGAAATTAATTGTATAAAATTTTTCAATTAAATAGATATTATTTATTTTAAAAATTTTCTTGATATTTATCGAAATCTTATTATATTTTAGTTAAAAACTTTAAATAAATAATCTCATTAACTATAAAATAAATCTTCACTCTAAATAAAATAAAATAGTTTTATTATCTTTCCTCTCAAAGTCTCTCTAACCTTTTACAATATACCATGTAATCTCTCTCTAACCTTTTAGAGTATACAACCTAATGTTTGTTGCCACATGTTAAAATTAAAACTATGTTTCTTTTTGTTCTTTTCCTTACTATTTTTTTATTTTATTTAATATCGACATAAATTTTTGTTGGTACCATTTTATAAGATAATTGTAAATAACGAATTAGTGTATTCAACAAGTCACCTTCCATGTATTTTAGATTTTATTTTTAAATGTATTAACATATCTAGTTTTTAACAATATGATATTAGTTTCCGCTAAAGATTTTCTTATATTTTAGTTCAATTTTTTTTTAATAATATTACTGATTATTACGTATTTTTCTCTTTCTTTTATACTATAATGAAATTTCTTAAAATACTATAATAGCCTAAAGCTAAATAGATTTTTTAAGGAAAAATTTATTTTGTTTTCAAATTTTGCAAGACCTTTTCATTCATATTCATCAAAAGAAAGTTACGACCATATTCAAGGAGTTCAATGGCCTCAACTTTCCCATTGGGAAACTAGCTTTATTTGCCATAGAACAACATTATCAGCCACCGAGAAATAGTAAAGTTTGAGTTTCTTTAAAATGCCATATAATATTGAATGTTTTGAAACCATCTACAAGCTAAATAACTGTACCATAATAACCTAACCAATAGATTTATGATAAAGAGTTAAACAAAATTGAAACCAAACAGATTCAAGCAAATTGTTATTCATTAGAGGAATCAAATGGAGCTATATCCTTCACACTTGAACTTGGTAATTAAGACTGAGGAAGACACAAAATGTGTTTCTCAATGTGGCTAAGAAGACATTTATCTACTGAATTTGGAACTAGATAAATTAAAATTCCTTTTAGATTTACTTAAGACCATGGTCAGACTTAACAGAGCTATCTAGAGGGTTCACTATGGCCTTCTCCACATTGTTCTTCAACAACTAATATAGGTGAATGGTCTACTTGTATTGAGAAGTACGTCGTCTAGAATGAGCAGGGTTAGGAAATAGGTCTCTCAAATTTCCAACTGAAACTCTACCTGTGGCTATTGATTAAGTTCTATTTCCTATTTTGAAATTAGATGCCAAACCTGAGACGTGGTACCTTCCAGATAGGATCGGGTTGGATCTTGGATTAGTTGTTCATCTAATTTACAACCTCTTACCCATGTCTTGCAAACCTGAGCTTGCTCATTATCTCCCTACTTTCCCATGTGCCTTCCCTAACCTCGACCGCCCCTTCCCAAAGAGCTAGAGCCGGAGGAAGGACGAAGCATGATGCTTCTCAACAAAATAATGGATGTGACGAAAACCCTGGAACATGTTACCCAAAGCTCAAGCTTGGAGAAACTTGATAGTTTGGCGTCGTGAGAACTATAGAAATAGTAAAGACCTGGTAAATTATCACAACATAGAGGCATTGAATAACTAATTTTAGGCTTGAACTTGAAAATTAACCTAAGACTAAGATGGGTCTAATACCCATGACATGGAGCAACATACCTAGGCTCCCTAAGACTGCTTAAGACCAAACACAGGGGTAAAACAAGATGGGGTTGCTAGCAAAGGAAAGGAACAACATGCACTGGCTCCCTAAGCTTGTTTCCAACTAAACACAAAGGTGAACAAGAGGAGCCAAAAAAAAGAAATTCTTAATCTTCCATACTAAAAGAGACATCAAATGGAGTAAAAAACTAGCACATAATTACAAGCATGCAACATCCATAGGGTTTCAAGCCAGAGAGATGTAGTACATGCCCATGAGCGATAATAAAATACTAAAGAGAACAAAGATAGTCGTATAGAAAGAAGAAAATACGCAGTAAACTCTGGGACGAGATTTCCATAATTCACGACATAGAGTCCAATTTCTTGCAGAGCCTATTTTATAAATATTTCTCCATAATATTTGTGAAACAAGAGAATAGGTTGTAGAGAGAAGGTGATGAAGAGGGAAAATACAACTAACATACCCAGTGTATTTGGATATGAGACTAGGGGAACCAACAACACTAGGGTAACCATCTTGTAGAGCCTTCCTCTCGAATGACTACGAGTGACCTGGGAACACTATACCAAAACTAAATACTAAAACTAGAAACTGAACACTTAAGAATCAGGAGAAGGAAACCCATAACACATTTGAGGAGGTATCACTCTGTCCCATCTTGTCATTATTAATTGTTGGCATGCGCACTGTCACCATATCTTTGTTACCAAACATGTGAGGGTTGTGCGTAAACCACCCTCCAACTGTTACATCTTTCAACATACACATGAGACAAATCCTGACAAGATGCATTTGCCGGCTCACACCCTAATATCAACTAATTTATTAATATAATGAATATTAATCAATACATTTATTAATAAATATCAGTAAATAAATATATTTTTCATTTTATCCTTTAAATATCAATCAATCTAAATTCCCAAAATTGATGCTTGAGTTCATCTTAATCATGTAAATTTGCAATTGTATCCAATACCATTCAAAGGATAATTTCTCTATTGCACTCTATGATTGATTATGGAAAAAAATTATAGTGGGCCTACAATCATTTTAGTCCCTGCCTTCACCAGTCCACCCTTCTCGAAAAGGACAGGTGGATTGTAATGTGACAGATATATTGTATAGTCTATTTGTGTTACTTTCATTTGAAAGTCATGATCATGCCGAATGCCTAGCACCAAGAAAGGAGAAGGTTTGAATTGTTGCAGTAGAAGAATAGCCATTTTGATGTCTAAAAATATTATTTAGAAGCTAATTATGAAGATTCAAGATTTTTGTGTCAATTCTCTCATCAAGAAATGGTGAAACACCACAAAGTATAATGAAAAAATATTTTTTCAATCGAAAATTTGTAAAAGAAAGTTGATGTAGCATTTTTCCCCATTCCCTATATAAAAAAATTAATTGATACTCAAAATGATATAATGAATATTTTTGTTCTATTAAATATATATATATATAGATATCCTTTAATTTTGATGAATTTTATCATAATTATTTTATTATTTATAATTATCTAGATTATATATTCTCCAATATGAAGGCACATTTACAAAGTGAATTTTGATTTTGGTTTAAGGGAATTAATTATCTGCATAAGCTAAGAGTCTATCTCATTCTTATTTATTTTGGATAAAACATATTCACTTGTCCACATACTAACCAATCAAGTGTGTGCTATAGTTAAGTTACATGTATACATCGCAGATCCATTACACTGGGATAGTGCATAGGCACCTAAAGGCATTTGTGAATCGATATAGGGGCTTTGCCTAGATTGTGGAAACATTTTTCCTATTTAGTGAGGTTTGTGGTTGGTTTCTTCATGATATGAGTATAGTGTTATACCTATTGACTTTATCTTATGTCTCCTTATTAACAAGCCACAGGTTCATGGATTTTCCTAATTATGAGAAAAGATAAAAATTCATAGATACATGGTCACTATAATCTACAAAGCATGATCCAACAAGTCAAAAAGGAAAACCAAAATAAAAAAATCCAAACCCCTTACAGTCAGCTATGACACATCTATACCCATCTCCATGGACGATTGCAAATAAATCCAAACCCAAAGAACTCATTCACAACAATATGTATGTGAATCTTTCAACCTTTTCTATTAGCTTTTGTGTAAACTTCTTTGGTGAGACCACCTGGTTATTGTTGGGAATCATACCTCCATGAGCTATAGTAACTTTCCCAAATCATTGTATGTTCTCATGACCAATTAAATATGAAGAAGAATTACCCAATCTAATAGGTATCTCTAGCATTATTTCCTCTCCATTCAAGGAACTAAGGAAAAGAACTTAATAGTAATAAAGAAAATTCCTAAAAGTTCCACCAAATCCCAACTCTATAAATTCCCAAAACTAAATTTAAATCATGTAAATGCAATGGATGATTAGATGCATTAAAGCACATAAAAAAAATTGATACATTATAAAAAAAATTGACTCATGAGTACAAAATACTAACCAATGTTGCAAGGATAATCAATGACAAATGCTACATGAATAATGGGGACTCAACGAGCTACATAAATACTATCCAAGTGTTTATGTTGAAGCTTTCATTAACCCATTTTATGAAATTTTCTCTTAGAGTTTGACACTCTCATGGTCATCAAGAGATTCCCCATGTGGTATTAGGGTTAGCATGAGATTCCCCAAGTAGTTATTTTCCTAAATATTTAGAATAATTTGATTTTGACTTCATTGTGGGTTCAGCAATGAAAAATATGGATGCACTGTGGAGAATCTCTAATGGAGATATAAACATATGTATATCTAGGATCCCTTTTATTTATGCTTCTATTTATTATTTATAGTGAGTAATTATTTGATTTGGATTTATGGCTAGTTTCAATTGCCTTCATCTATGTTTTATTATAATTTCCTTGTTACTCATGCCAACCAGTATAAATTTCATGAAAGGTATGGATGAAAGAAAATAGACCTCATTCTATTATCAAAGTCTCTCTCAATATTCTAGCCAAGCCACCTAATGTAGATCTTATGTCATGATAGGGAGCAGTTAGGGACCGTGTTCAATCATTACTAACCTACTCTTCAGGAAATAATATGGTTTTCATTTTGTAATGGATTCTTTCTTGGCACATTATAGAAGGAATGAAGACCTTTCATTCTATCTTTAAGAAATCTCCCTTCAAGTTTTCACTTTGTTTTCTCTCTTTGTAACATATTTTCTTATTTTTTTAATATGTGCCATTTCCTTAATTTTGATAATTATTCACGACATAATTTTAAATATTGTTTAAATTGGTTAGCAAATGGCTTGTTATTGCAATTTAGTTTGAATATTAATAAAATATTTATTTTAAACATTTATTTATTTATTAATATTTTTCCAGCTATATAAATTAAATGGCAGGTAGGAAATGATAGACATTAATTCATGATAATCACCAAAACACTTAATAATTATTCTCAATAGAGATGCCACACTAAAAAAAAAAATATGAGAGGGGAGGAGGGATTAGCCCTCTGTTGTCACCTAGATCCACATGTGGGAGGGGGGTGGGGTGGGGGAGAGGAGTGAGGGCCATGCTACCCTCCAATTATCCATCACATTTAACATCCATGTGTTGTGAGGTATGAAATCCTTCCAATGTATTACTCACCCTTGGAACAAAGAGGATGGGTATTATTTACACTAACATAATATTGTTAACTATGCTACATCTAGTTATCACTACACTGGAATGGGGAAGGGGAAAATTCCTACCTCGAGTATGATTTCCTACCTACCTCTATTGTTTCCACTTATCTGGAAGGGAAAGGAACAAGTGCTACTAATCTAGCCTTGCTTGAGTTAAAAATATTTCTGAAAAATTCCCTTGATAATTAGCTAAAGGAGGCCACTAAAAGTTGTTAGCTCCCGGGGTTCTGTCTACTTATGGTGGTTGATAGTTCATGGCTAAATTGGAATGGTTAGGTGCTTAGTCCCTACAATGTCTAGCTCTAGTGCATCATATTCATTATTTCTTTGAAAAAAGTGTCTTTTGTTGCATTTCGTGCTTTGTCTAAGTTCCATTTCCTTTAAAGTTTTGTTCGTAACAAGTTGAAATTATTTGTATTTCCTAGCCATATAATTCATGTGATATAAGTCATTACACTTCATTCCTTCTCATGCTACAAATTTATTTCCTATGTACAAGCTCATATTCATTCCATTATACCATCACATAGATTGTTTGGACCCTATCATTTGTCCCTCGCAATGCTTTGATAGCATCACAATTGATTTACTTGATTTCCTTGTAGTACTTGTCTATTCATCACTAGGTACTCCATATCATCTTAGATTCATCTTTCTTGCAACTCATTTTTATTTCTACCAAAATTGTTGTGCTTTCATGTTATCCTTTACCCTATCCTGCCATGCTTATTTACATCTTCTGTTACCCTATATCCTCAATCATGCCCTACTAATACATGAGAAGTCGAAATATTAGTTACTCCACCTACAAGAGTAGTTGAAATAATTCCTCTTGTAGGGGTGAGGGGAGTTCAGGAGACTACTTCTAAACATAATATCGAATGCAGTACCAAGAACACACCCCTAAACAAATTTGGATAGTTGTAAATCAATTAGCACTTGAATAAATGACTAGAAGGAATGAGCACGCTGATGAGGAAATCCACTCCTCAATAGTTGAGTGGCATCTAGATATCTACCACAATAAAGGAAGAGAAAATCAGTATTCATGTACTATAGAATTATATTGGCACATCAAAACATCGATTGAAAAATCCATCAAGGATAAGGAAGACACTGAAAGTAAGCTCTCGCTTCGTATATGTTCCACCGAAGGAAAGAAGGAAGATATCTCTTGAACTTATGACACGACTCTGCGATGAATGTGAATAGAGGCCATCACCTCCATAGGAAAAAAGATGGCTTGACATGGCACACCAAGACACCAATTAATCTTTCAACATCAAACTAATACATTTAATGGTACCTCTTTTTGTTTACTATAGAATTTTCTCTTGGGTTTCAAGATTCATAGTTACATTGAATTTCGACAACAATTTTGCCATTTTCATGCACTTAGTCCTATGAATTTGCATGATAGAATTGGAAGAAATGTTTACCCATGGTATGGATACAACTTTTTTGAGTTATATTTGAAATTTTGGATAAAGGAACTATATTTCCACTAGTGGTATGATTTCCTAATTGGTAGACCATGGTTGGGAGGCATATGATGTACATGTTATGTCCGAATTGATGAATGAAATACTAGGTTTACAAAAAAAATGTTTCTAAAATTATAAAATTTAACTAAATTTTAACTTTATTTTAAATTATCATTATGATTATTATTATTACTATAGAAAAATAATTAATATAAAAATTGAAAATATATAAATATGAAAAACATGGAATAAAATTTTTCACGATGAACATTTCTAAGCTGTAAATTCTTAACTTGAAAATATGATTTTCTAGGATAACATGGGCCAATATCATGGCTTCTCAATAACACATGCCCATAAAACCATAACTCACTTCATATTACACTTGTTCTTATGATATTTTTCTTAATTAATAATTTTATTTAAAAGGCATAAAGTACATACCTACTTTGGAAATAGATCTTAACATTTGATTAGTGAATAGTACTAAGAATATTATAGAGTATTCCATGGATATTAAATCCATACCATCCACCTAATAAATATTGACAATTAAATTAAAGTCATGAAAATCCTATTCCAAAATATACACTTTTATTTAAGTAATAATATTATCATTCATGTTGTTTTTCCATATAAGAAATTCAAATGAAGGAATATGTTTCTATCAAAAATATAATACTTCAAAATAAGTGATAGTTCCACATTCATAATTTGTTCTTATTCTAAATATTTTCTCTGGACGTTTTTTCGCTTTAGAAATTGTATATTTTTATAATAATTCCTAAGCATTCCCAAATAAATGCTAGTGTTACTTTCCTATAAGTTCTTTCTCATTAAAAAATTTGCATGTTTCTATTATTAGTCCCTGCCTCTCTAGGGACTATAAAATTTTCCTTGCAATCAAAGTCCATTAACTCTATATTATGTTGCTATGTTCTTGCAATTTTAACCAAAGTTCCTGGAAAATGATGCATATTTCGTTTTTTCCATAGATCCATTTTTTTTTTCTTCTAATTTCTAGAAATATTATCTCATATTTTCAATTAGCTGAGTGAGTTGTGATGGAACATAATTCTCCTGGTTGAGGGAAATTTATGATCGGTATTTGTTAGTGCCGAAAAAATAATTTAAAAATAAAAATAAAATAAAAAATATATTTTTTGAGTGGGAATTTTGTGGGTTAGTATTCTGAAATTGACATTTACAAAGTTTTCTTAACAGATCCTATATGTAAGCTTGCTAGGGGAGGTATTTTATGAATGAGTTCTCTCACACTGAAAATCATGGTCCAACATCGCATTGCGACAATGATTGTCTCAATATGGAAATCAACCATGGTAAACCATAGTCAACCATGTTTATTTTAGTGTTTATAATATTTATGTTAGGGTTTATATACCTTGGGTTTATAATATTAATTCCTTGGATTTAATATCATTCCCTTGTGTTTATATTCCCTTGGATTTTTAAGATTAATAGCATGGGTTTATAATATCGATTCCTTAGATTTATTAATCTATGGTTCCATATTTCTACAATATAATATCACTCATAGGTATATAATATTAATCCCAACATTTAATATAAATCCCTTGGGTTTATAATTATCATTTTTTATGGTCAAATATCACATTGTGACAAATAATGTCTCAGTATGAAAATAAATCATGTTCATCCATGGTACACTATTGGATGATGATAAATATTGCCTCAATATGACCAACCATGGTCTAATGTTACATTATGACAAATTTTGTCTCAATAGTTTCATCCATGTTTATTTTAGGGTTTATTGTATTTATCCTAGAGTTTATATAGATTAGGTTTATGATATTAATTCCTTGGGTTTATAATATCAATTCGTAGGGTTTATTAATGTAAGAATTCATATTCCTAGGGTATAATATTATTCATAGCGTTTATAATATTAATCCTATGAATTAATATAAATATCTTGGGTTTATATTGCAATGTCACATTGTGATGAAGATTGTCTCAGTGTGAAAATAAACCATTTTGAACTATAGTCATCCATGGTCCAACATCACAATGTGACAAAGGTTGTCTCATTATGAAAATCAACCATTGTCAACCATCGTCAACCATCATCAATCATGGTCAACCATAGTCCAATGTTACATTGTCACAAAGATTATCTAAATATGAAGACAAACCATGGTCAACCATGGTCTAATGTCATATGGTGACAAATATTGTGTCAATATGAAAAGAAATCATGGTAAACCATGTCTATTATGGTTTATAACATTTATCTTAGGGTTTATATACATACGGTTAATAATATTAATGACTTTGGCTTTATATTATTATCTTTGGTTTTTAGTATTAATCCTTCGGGTTTATTGTTCACTAGGATTTATTATATCAATTCCTTGGGCTTCTTAATCTAAGGGTTCATATTCTAAGGGTGCAATATTATTCATAGGGTTTATAATATTAATCCTTGAGTTTAATATAAATCCCTTGGGTTTATAATCATGGTCAACCATGGTCCAATGTCACATTATGACAAAGATTATCTCAATATGAAAAAATACCATGGTCCAACATTACATTATGACAAATATTGTCTTGATATGAAAATAGATCATGTTCAACCATGTTTCATTGTGATGTTATGTCAAAGATTATCTCAATAAGAAAATGAAGCATGGTCAACCATTGTCAACCATGTTTATTTTATGGTTTATAATATCTATCTTATGGTTTACATACCTTTGATTTATAATATTAATCCCTTTAGTTTAATATTATTTTCTTTGGTATATAATACCTTTGGTTTTAGACTTATTCCCTTGGGTTTATAATATCAATCCTTTGTGTTTATTAATCTAAGGGTTCATATTCCTAGGGTATACTATTATTCATAAGGTTTATAATATTAATCCTATGATTTAATATAAATCTATTGGTTTTATAATCATAATCAATAATGGTTAACCATGGTCTATAAAATTTTGAAAAAGGTTGTCTCACTATGAAAATCAACAATGGTGAAGGAAACTTCATCGTTGCATTGTGACAAAGATTGTCTAAATATGAAAATTAACCATGATAAACCATGGTCAACCATGTTTATTTTAGGATCTATAGTATTTTTCTTAGGATTTATATATCTAGGTCTTATAATACTAATCCATTGGGTTTAATATCATTCCCTTGGGTTTATAATATCAATCAATTGGGTTTACTAATATAAGGGTTCATATTCCCTATGGTGTAATATTAGTGATAGGGTTTATAATATTAATCCTTAGGTTTAATATAAATCCCTTGGGTTTATAATCATGGTCAACCATGGTCGTACATCACACTGTGGCAAATCTTTTCTTAATATGAAAATCAACCATGGTCCAACATCGCATTGTGACAAAGATTGTCTCCACATGAAAATCATGCATTCTCAACCATCATCCAACATCACAATGTGACAAGTATTGTGTCAATATGAAAATAAGCCATGACAAACCACAGTTATTTTCAGTTTTATAATATTTATATTAAGGTTTATATACCTTGGTTTCATAATATTAATCCCTTGGGTTTATCAACCTAAGGGTTCATATTCCCAGGGTGTAATATTATTCATAAGGTTTATAATATAAATCTTAGAGTTTAATACAATCCCTTGGGTTTATAATTATGGTCAACCATGGTCCAACATCGCATTATGACAAAGATTGTCTTAATATGAAAATCAACCCTTATCAACCATGGTTAACCATTGTACAATGTCACATTGTGACAAATATTATCTCATTATTAAAATCAAACATGGTCCAATGTCGCATTGTGACAAATAATGCCTCAATATGAAAATCAACCTTGGTAAGCCATGGTCAACCACGTTTATTTTAGGTTTTATAGTATTTATATTAGTGTCTATATACCTTGGATTTATAATATTAAATCCTTGGTTTCAATATTATTCCCTTCGCTTTAATCTATCGATGAGGAAAAAAACTACTCTATAACCCTAATAAACCTGTGACTCTGCCATGAACTAATATTAGTTGTGAAACTGATCCTTTGATGACACCAACACTGCTGCAAACCAGAGGGATGCCTTATAGGTCGAAATGACAGAGGAAGGGGCGACGTTATCCCCTCCTACTAGGATGCTACAGCACGGGATTCCTGCCATAATCCAAGCACCTAGCCCAAGCATAGGAATAAAACAAGACGAATAGACTTGTCCTCAGGGCATAGTGGTAGGCTTATAGCAGGGGAAAGTGCTTGCCATGTGTAGTAGAGAAACCTTGATTCATCATCCTGATGAACAAATTGGAGAGATACAGAAGCTTCATGAAGGGCCATGTGTTGATCTGCAAGTTCATAGGAGTGTGTCCGATGGAGAAAGACCTTATCAAGTGGATATAATAGAAATGGAAACTCAATGGCCATATCGAAGTCAAGTTGGAAGCTAGAGGCTTCTTTACAATCATCTTCTCAAACCTGCAAGATAAAGAAAGGGTATTTGAGAATGGCCCCTATTTCCATTATAATGCTAGTTTGGTCATGAGATATTGGAAGGAAGTTATGACCCTGACAAGGAGAAATTCCTAGCAGCCCCAGTTTGGGTAAGATTGTTTGGCCTCCCAATGGACTTTTGGGACCCTAAAATATTAGACGGCATTGGGAATACGATAGAAAAATTTGTGAAAATAGAAAAAACAACAAAAAGAGGCAGATATACATGATATATGAGAATCTATGTATATATAAGCATAGAAAAACCCATAGTTGAATCTGAGAAGCTAGAATACCATGAGGAGGTTTGGCAGCAGACCTTAGACTATGAACATATCCCGTTTAGATGTCGAAGGTGCCATGAGTACGGCCATTTATTCAAGGAATGAACGCTGAACCTAGAGGAGATGGAGAATGAAAACAAGCAATAGAAGAACCCACGGGATGACAAGGAGGGGTTCCGAGAAGTTAAAACCAAGACGAGGCAACCCAAGGAACCCCATATCCTAGGAAAAGAACACCATGCCCAGTCGAGTACTAAAAACAAATTTGAAGTATTACAGGTGGAAGAAGAAGAATAAAGTGAGACCAAACTCATGGATTATCATGAAAAGGAAAAGAGAGAAGCTCTAGTCAAGAAAACCAACACCCAAGGAGAAAGCCCGAAGAGAAATCGTAGGCAAAGAAGACACAAAAGAATAGGTAGGGATGAAACCACCACAATGGAAATTGACACAAGTAAGGGGGAGGAGCTTAGTATGGGAAAAGAAGTCCTACAAAGATTTGTGAATGAATGGAGACAATTAGATGAAATATTCATTCTTGAAGACCAAAATAGACTCTACAAAGATACTTTCCAACAATATCAAGCCAAGCAAGGATAGGGACAGGAAGAGATAGAAGAAAAACTATGGATGCACTAGAAAAACCCCCATGAGTATCAAAACAAAGAAAAAAGGGGGAAGAAAAGGGGCCGGATAAACCTAGGAATCTATACAGATAATGGGAGAAATGTTGGTGAACACAAGCAGGGCGGTACCGCTATTAGCAGTATAGAAACAATTAAATAAAGTTTCCCAACGATAGTAACATCCTGGAACATAATAGACCTAAAAAACTAAGGAAAACAAAGATACTTAGCAGAGAGACTAAGAAAAGAAAAACCATAATTCTTGCTTCTTCAAGAAACTAAGATCACAAGAGGGAAACCAGAAGATATCTTAAGTAAGATGAAACTGAGGTATGAGGGTATGGAAATAGATGCAAGAGGAAGCACGGTAGGGATAGAAATTTTGTGGAATCCATAAGAGGCAACTATAGTCTATTGGATATGCATGCAACACATCCTCATTGGGTGGTTCTGCCTCATAGGAAATAAAGACTGATTATTGCTCTCTAAAGTGTATGGCCCACACATCCGAATAGAAAAGGAAAAATTCCTCCAAAGGATAAAGACTCTAAACCAAATGCATGAGGAAGTGCTAAGGATGTTAGCAGGTGACTTCAACCTGATAACAACGTTAGAGGAGAAAAAAGGAGGAATGCGAAGGGAGCAGCCAGAAATGGAGAAATTCAAGGATATCTTAGAAGAGGTTCACCTAGTGGATATCCCAACAATTAATGGTAAATATATGTGGAACAAAAGACTAGGAGGAAATAGGAAAATATCGTCTCATCTCGACAGATTCTTGGCAACAAAAAATCTAATAAGAAAAGATTTTTACTATGAGGCATCCATCCTACCTTGCCTGGCTTCGGATCATTGGCTAATTAGACTAGAAGTAGATATGAAACAAGTGCAATCAAATAGACCCTTAAGGTTTGAAGCCTTTTGGTTAAGAGAACTGATCTTCACTGAGAAAATGAAGGAATGGTGGAATGAGAGCAAGAAAGAAGGAATAAATCTAATGCACAATTTCCAACTCTTACTCAAATATCTAAAGGAAAAATAAAAAAAATGGAACAAGGAAGAGTTTGAAAACATTCAACAAGAACAGGAATTGATCCAGGCTAATGTGAGGAAAGTGTAACAACAAAAAATAAATGAAGGTAAAAATAATTCTTTAGTGGAGGAAGAAGGGCAGTTGATAAATAAATTAGAGGAAAGGAGGCAACAAGGAGAGATATTGTGGAAGCAAAAATCAAGAATGCAGGGATGAAAGGAAGGGGAAAGGAATTCTAGGTTTTTTCACAAAGCCGTGATTTAACACGGGTAGCGAAATAGGATCTTATCCTTAGTCGATCAACAAGGAAGCCACCTTAGTCAAAGGGAAGATATGGAGAACCTGATAGTTCAACATTTTCAAAGCCTATTGACGGAACCCAATCTAGATAGGGTGGATAATATAAACATAATAACTTGGAATATTCTCCAACTAGTGAGCAGGGACCAAAACATGGCCCTTCTAAGGGAAATCTCCAAGTCAAAGGTAGAAGAAGTCATCAAAGGCCTGACGAAAAACAAATCGCTAGGCTGAGATGGGTTTACAGCCGAATTCTTTCAAGCTATGTGGTCATTCATGGGGGATGATATTGTGAAGCTAATGAAGGAGTCCCCACGCAATAAAAGAATGTTCTCGGCCCTAAATTCCACCTTTCTTTCTCTCATTCCCAAAACAGACCAATCAGAAGAACCACAAGGTTTCAGACCAATAGCGCTATGCAATCTAATTTACAAAATTATGGCCACAATAGTGGTGAATTACCTCAGATCTATCCTACCTAGATTAATCTCTCAAGAACATATAGGCTTTGTTAAAAGGAGACAAATAGTAAATGGTACTGTGATGGCTCAAGAGGAAATAAACTCACTAATGACCAAAAAAAACCAAAAAGATGCTAGTAAAATTATGGTTGTAGGAGGATCCAGAAGTGTAAGAGGCACCCTCAAGCATGAGACACCATTGGCATCCTCCACACAATCTAACGTCCAAATTTCCTTGAGCTGAGTGTGTATTAATATTTTCAATTTTATTTAATTGGAAAATAAGCGTGTATTAATATTTTTAAACAAATTAACTAGAAAATAAAAGCGAGTAACTTTTAAAATAAATTTAAACTTTTTCTAAATTTATTAAAATAAAACTCGTTTGTAAATAAACTTTTTCTAAATTTATTAAAATGAAACCCGTTTGTAAATAAAGTTCATTCTCTTCAAATTTATTAAATTGAAAAACAACCAATTATACTAATTTAAAATTGGAAAAAACTTATCAGCCTTTTTGAAAGGATGCCATGAAATTTAACTAAGCCTTTGCTGACCACTCCAGCGGTAATATTTTCGATCCATCATTCCACATCTCAGAATGTTAACGTAATACAATTTTAATTTTGATAGTTTATAACCGTACAATTTTAATTTTGATAATTTATGACCGTCATCCACATCGTTTGATCATCATGATCCTCTTCTCAGTTGCTTTTTCTCGAGAATAGAAACATATATATATCCATAGAAGGAATCCACTTGCTTTTCTCGGCCGCTCCAACGGTAACATTTTCTATCCATTATTGCACGTTTCATCACCCCGAATGTATTACGATTTGAAATATGTTAGTTTCAAACCATATTCTACATTACATTTTGAATGATGTTCATTTATAAGCATCTTCTACATGGTTTGATAATTATAGTGTTCGCGGATTTTAACAGTGATATAATTCTTACTTAAATCAAATATATAAACATCCACCTAAAATAAATAGATGTAACAAATCACTTTGAATATCATGACTTTCTTCAAGTTAAACACAATTGCCATCTCCCAATTCCCTCAAACATCTCAATTAAAACATTTGATGAAATACAACACAACTTGACATAAACTCCAACACACTTGACGGAACACAACTAGACACGAACTTGAACACACGTATGAGACATAACTAAACATGAAGGAACAATCATAACACATAGCACATAGAAAACAACACCAACAACATGCGGTGCTCCACATCAGCCCAATAGCGGCATGAGAGGAGAGAAAAGGAATAAGAGAGCGGAGGTATATATTCATCAAGATGGATGCTATGAAATTTAACAAAACTTTAATTTGTTGCACCTTTCCAACGGTAATATTCTCTTTCGATCATTTCACGTCTTACAATGGCAATGTATTCACATTGCTCCATCATTATTATCTTTCTTTATTTCTTTCTTTCTCTTTCTCCTTCTTTTTTTTTATTTTTTTAAAAACATATATCTATAAAAAAATCTATTTGGTTTTATTATCCAATGGCCTAGTTATTACGAATTTGGAAATTATAATTTTTATTTGTCTTTATTTATAAAAGTTTGTTATTATTTGTGAGTTTGTTATATTTAGATGTTTTTAGATTGGTATGTGGTCGAAAGGTTCTCTCAACCACGTTATTATGTATCTAAAATAATCTATTTATTTTGAAACAACACTAA
>APFE031393210.1:11600-26667 GCA_000404065.3 Pinus taeda | reverse complement strand
GGCCATATGGGGTGGACCAACATCTCCCCAAGATAGGAAGGGACTAGGATTTCCTTCATGGGGAAATCCTTGGTTGGTAGACTCCATTTTCTCAACCTGAAGATCAACAGGGGAATTTGTGACTTTATTCCGATTAAAATAAATTTTTAGACGCTTGGACACAACTTGTTTTTTCAATTATAAAGAGTTGAGAAAAAACAACAGATGACTCTAGTCACCTTCAATTTTTATTGAGCTTGAAGTGATAAGCGCTCAGAGGACCTTTTCCTTTAAGGAGTCTGAAAAGGAGCAAAATGGACTTCTCTGGAGATCTAGGTAGAGAGGATTACCAAACCAATTGTAAAACTATAGAATACATTTTACGGAACGGCAATCAGTCTTCCCGAATGCTGTGTTCGGTGCATTACGATCGATAGGGCAGCAGACACGGCTTCCTAAGGATAAAGGATGCAGCCTATTGTGGTCTCCCAATATATACACTACGGTACGTGGGAGCACAAGTATGTACTGGCACTTGCCGTCTCAGAGTGGAGGAATCACCCAACCATCATTGAAAACAACAGTTACCAGGCTTTACGACGCCGGAATACGTCTCTAGCCTAGACCTCTAGATGTTGCGTTAAGTTCCAAAGCGTTGTTAGATTCATTGAGATTTATTTTAAGTTGATCTTGCTTAGCAGTTTTCCTTTCAGGTTCACCATGTGATGTATGTATGATTCCTAAATGCGTCTAAGATGATAACAGACGTTTATCTTTTTAGCAATGAAAATCCTAGCTACTAAGGGGAAGAAAGTCAAGCATCTTTTCTTCACAGAGCATAGAGCACACGCTAATATGCATAGTCCTAAATCAAGCCAAGCATTCAAGATGCAAATGCACATGCATATATTGGTTTTCAATTGTCTTAATGTGTAAATGATGCTAAGAAAGCTATGTGAAAAACTGAATTACTTTTAAAGCGACTGTACTCAACAAAATTCTTTTTCAAAACGAAGTCAAAGCAAGAGAGACGCTTTGTGATTTTGAAATGGAAATTGCTTTTCGACACTTTTAAACTAGTAAATCAAATCTTATACAATAGTAACTATATAATCAACTATCCAAGACAATGGGATTGCTTTCTAAAACTGAAAACGATAGCTACGACACTTTCAGATCTAGAGATGACAGTTTGACTATGTTACTTTTTGCAAACGAGAACTAAAACGACGCACAATACATAAAAAACGTTTATAGTTCTTTGCACTAGGAGGCGGAAGAATGCAAGAGAAGGGGGGTATTCACAGAAGCACACTGATTACAGACAGCAAAAACTCTTGAATAAGGCTGAAAACAATGAGAAAAATTCACAGTCAGAAGGAAAATTCAACCCTCCCTGACCATCGCACCTGTTACACAGTGAACTCAGTATGCAGCGCACCTACTCCATTCGGGAAGTGTGATGCATACATGTTGCCTTGAAGGTAGGGTGCGATGATTATAGTGTGAGACTTTGAACGAGATTTCACTCACAATTTGCAGTTTAGTTCAGATGTTTAAGCTGAGTAAGTACAAATCAATGTATGTAAAACACAGGGGTGATTTAAGAGGTTACTAAAGCCACCACTCAGGGCAATTAGATTGCTTGCAGATCTATTGTTTAATTTATAAACAAAAACCTAGAGATTGACTGAAGCAGCACTGATCTACTTTGCATTTGTATGACAAATGCAGTTCGAAGGCTAGTTGGCTTGACTTCAGGCTCAGTCTGTATGTTTATAAAATAAACAAGGATAGATAGGCTAACAAGTAATCTAGTCGCTCCCCAGTGGCATCGCCATTTTGTTATACGGGAATAGTGTCCACACGGATGCTGCTATGCCCACTAAGATGGATGGTTATCTTAGAAACAAACAATCAAAGTCTACTATTGATTGCTTTTATGAAAACCGACGAGAGGAGAACCAAGAAGGCCAACCTGAGTCTTGCGCTTGATTCCCTCTCCTTCTTCATAGAGTTTTGCCGCTTGCTCTTTGTCTGCTCAAATCCAAAAGGACCTGTAGAATCATAGCAACATACTACTATGCCAGAAACTAGGATCTAAGTTCATAAATAATGCAGGATCAGATGTGCATTAACCATATACAAGCATATATAAACAAGTATACAAGAATATGGAAGGAAACAAGAATAACTTTATTTAGATAAAAAGTAGCAAGATGATTACAACCATGAGCAGCTCTGACCCAACATCATCCTCCAGCTAAGAAGCCCTTCTTCACCTCAAGCAAAGCAAAATCACCCAACACTGTGAATGTACACCAGAATACCAACAACACTTGTCTATAAGTTACAAAATTCTAGCCTCTGGATCTCTGTGATGAGGGATCCATATATAGATGATTACAGAGAGGTGAGTCATCTTTTGGGATCTTGATTAGTGTCATCTCTCTGATAGTTCCTACTTCCACTTGGAGAATGATGATCTCTTACTCATCCCTGGTCAAAAATAGAGAGGCAAGTGTCATAGGGGAAGCTTCTGGAAGATTCCATGCTCTTCCACCTCGCATTTTTGTCCCTGTCATTTGTCCATTCCTGACCATCGCACCCTACAGAGGAGCAATTCAGTATGCATCACACCTTGTACACTGGAAAGGTGATATGCATCACACCCTCTGCATTGAGCTTTTAGTATGGTCCAGTTTTGACCATTTATGAGCAGTTTTCAGTGGAGAACTTCTGGGAGATGATGTAATCAGCTGACCTTGTTCCTTTAGACAGTGAAGCAACACTTTTAGGGACTTAGGAGCCCTCAATTTATGGACATTTATGATTGGGGTTGAAGTGCCCAAAAATGTCTATAACAGAAGGCCATCGGGATTTGTGAAGCTGATCTTGCAAAGGTTCAACCAGTTCAAGCCTTAACTCCTTATATCCCGACCTTGTTGGGGA
Organism: Pinus taeda; assembly: GCA_000404065.3. NCBI lineage: Eukaryota > Viridiplantae > Streptophyta > Pinopsida > Pinales > Pinaceae > Pinus > Pinus taeda. The sequence goes on along the minus strand of APFE031393210.1, from coordinate 23,736 downwards.
CATGCAAAGAAAGACAGAGAAAGAGAAAACCACTCTGATACCACTGATCCATATTTAAACAAGAATGCAACAAATGCTAGATATAACCATACATGCAGAGATACAACAGAAACAATACTTCATTTCATTACTGTAAAATATTGAAATATGCTTACAAACAGAAATGGAAATAAACTAGCTAGGGCGATGGTAGCTTATCTCTGGGAAGAGATGTGGTGGCTACATGCCTCTGAACTATGTTACAATGAGGCTCGAAGCCCTATTAATTGTTGAGAAACAATGGGAAATCCTAAACATCCAAAAACCTAACCCTAGGAGATGAAGCGCCAAACTATGGGCCCCGTTTTGGGTAAATTGGTACATCAACTTCCCATGGTCGTAACTTTGGCATATGATCTTCATTTGATGCACACAATACCTCATTAGAAAGATCTATCTGAGGAATACAACTTTTGGAAGAGTAAAATTAGTCCATGGACCCATGTTGCTCCCAGTTTTCCCAAAAAACATTGTTTAGGGCCTCAAAACATCTCCAGAAGCTCAAGACCCAAAAAACTGCTAAAAATATTAAACTGTGCTACAATTAAAGAAACTGAAAAACTGAAAGAAACAATGGTGGGGGTCCAAGTGGAATTGGTAGGTGGCCACCAATATCCACCTAGATCAGCCAGCCATGAAAAAATTGGTTGAGGAAGTCAAGAAGGTAGCAACGCAAATCGCTGTTGAAATTACAGTGATCCAGGTGGATCTCGGATATCTTTGTAGTAAGATCATAGCGCTAGTAAAGTGACTCGAGGGAGAGTCACGATCTTTGTGTTGGGGGCCTGTTGGGATGGGGTCCCCTGGGTCAGTTTTGGGGTTAATATAACCAAGTTTTGATCAATTTTTGTAACTAATGTAAAGTCTCTGTAATTTATGGATGCAAAGCGTGTAGATGAACAGGAGTTAAAGGGGTTTAGTCCCTTGTTTTATGTAAAGTTTGAGTCGGTTTTGAGATCCACCCATAGTCCGCGGACCATGGCATTATATCAAGGCTATAAATAGGTGTGTGTCTTAGAGAGCCTAAGGCATGGTTTTGATGAATTAATGAGGAGAAGGAAGTGATAACAAGGAGAAGCGGGTTAGATGGGAGAAGAAATGCTCTGCAACTGAGTGCGTAGAGGCCTAGGTAGAGTCTGCAGTTGAGTGCGTAGATCCCTGCAGTTGAGTGTGCAGGGTAGTTTTGAGTCTGTAATCCTGAATTAAAGATCAATAAAGGCAGTTTCCAAAGAATTATTGCGTATTTATGTTTATTTCTGTTAATGCTATATGCTTTCGACGAATGATATGTTTTATGAAATATTGATTGAATTCAACGCAATCCTCTTGACTAAGTATTCATGATGTAGGCAAAGAATGTTTAAGTATTTTCGCGAAGACTCTGATGCTTTCTCAAATGTTTACTAATAACCTAAGTATGTATGAGCGAACCCTAATTTAGAACTGCTCTCTGATGCGCGTAGGTAGACAAATTGACTGTTAGAGGTCCACAAGGATGAATCACAGACCTTCGCGAAGGTTTGAAGGTTGTTTAACGGAGTTACAACGATGTGCCCTAAGAGATTATTGATCTATGTGAAGGTATATCTATGGTGATGGAATACATCACATTATTCTCTGGATGCAGAAACTTGGTTCTTGCATCCCCCCATACTGCTTCGAGTAAGACTGCACCCTGCGCTACATGGGTTGTTGTTGAAAGGGCGAGTAGTGTAGTGATTTGTTGGTTGGTGTAACTAACTCTTAACCTAGGTCAAGACCCCCTAAGCCAACAAAAGGCCACAGCTTGGGTACACCTTCCCAAAAATCCCATGTGGGTCAAACTTCTCCCAAATATAGTGCCCTAGGGTTGTGGGCGTACCTCCAAAGTTACACAAATTGACAGTTTGAGGATGAAAAGCAATGTAAATTTTAAGAGAATTTACTAATACTTTCGATAATGAATTCCATAAATGACCCAAAAATGTGAGTCATCTCCAAACGACCACAGGAGCACTAAAAAATCCAAAGAACAATTGGGATAAGTCACTAGTAGAACTAGTTTTATGACAAGGGAGAAACTTAGCCGTTTTACTTAATCCATTGACAATCATGAATATGTAATCATGATGATAGAAAATCATGGGAAAAAAAATAAAAATATCAAGAGAAAGACTTTCCCAAGGAAAGGAAGTACTGATCAATGGACAATTAAGCCCAGTTTTTCTATTAGCATGGTTTAGATTGAGAACATACTACACATTGTCTCAAGAAATGAAGAAAATATTGCTACATGTGAGGCCAGTAGAGAAAACACCAAAGATAATGAAGATTCTTCTACTTGCTGAAATGACCACCATAAATAGAATAAAGCTCTTCTTTCAGTAGAAATTGGTGGTAATCATAGGGTACACATAATTTATCAGAATTGTAGAACGATCCTTCCTTGATATGAAATTATTATAAAGGAACTAAGTTTAATGAATTTGAACGCTGAAGAATCATTTAAATGTATCCAAAATATAATAGATCATGTAGATATTGTGAACCCCAAGTATGAAATCTAGGTGGTGAAGTGGTAAGGGCTTGAAAAGCATGAAATCAAAGTGGTGTTGATTTTTTAGATAGGATAAGGTCACAACTATAACATTTAAGTGAAAAATTCCCTTATCATTTTTAGAGGTAGGACTCCTCTTTTCAAAAAAAATAAAAGCTCTAATAACCCATAAAGTAAATAATATATTTAAGTGTAAATTATATTCATAGTGACATTTACAATATAAGAATGTAAATAAATAAAGTGAAATCAAGATGTTTGTTTCTAGCATAGCAGTAAATATAAAACATCATATCATTGAGAAAGATTTAAGGAAAAAAAAAAACCACATTTACAAGGATCACAGTGTTTCCATTGTTATCATAAATATTGAAAGAAGGCACACACTAGAAATCTCATGCTTTAAATCAAAATCTTAGGATCACAATATTTGTGAGTTTCTAAGAGTTTCGTTCCAACTAGGTACTTCATTGGCTGTATCAATCTCTATACTCTGAAAATAAATTTCTTCTTATTGGTATTTCTTAGTATATTTCTTGTTACTTTTCTTTATCTTTGAATCATTAGAAATAGTATGAGATATTTTAGTCAACTTTTTTGACAGTGTTCACCTCCTTCACCACCATCATCCTCTATGTTAGGATATTCCGACACATAGGAATAGTTAAGTATAACTTGGTCTAGTATAGAGTTAGGTAAAGTGTGTTTCTTTACTATGTACATTTGTAATTTACAATCCGACGGTCACGATATGTAGTGATCCGACGGTTCATTCTCTCCTCGGTATTACCGACACTTGATCCATGGCTTAACACCCGATTGGTCCATGATTTCTATTTAAAGCGCATGGAGGGTCATTTGTAGGTTAACTGTTCACGAGAGAAACTTATGTAAATTTTCATTCTTTTATTAATAAATTGCCTGAAGTGGCTGCGTTGGCTCAGGCCATGGACTGTTTCTCTCTTTGAGGGTTTTAACCATGTCAAAATACTAGTGTATTGATCTGTGATCTGGTTGTGAGCGGTGTCCTTTGGTGTTCTGTCTGAGGAACTTACCCTGTAAATTCCTACACTCTATAATAGTAATCTTCCCCTTATATGTATTTAGTCATTCTTATCTCTTAGAAATTGAAGCAATTTTATGAGAATTATGGGGAGGACCATGATTAATGATGGTTGTGGATTTCTGTCTTTGATTCTATTTTTCATTTACAATGACCAATATATTAATAACATCATGAACATGGTTGTTTTTATTCTTTAACTTGTTTATTATCCTAAACTCCTTATTTTAAATAATTATTAAAACTTGAGGAACATCCAATAGAAAACATATGCATAGATATTATTCCACATCGATCAAAATATTTTCATGGGTGGAATTTCATCATTTTGAATGTGTCAAAATATCAAGAAATTTCATCTAGATGGACAAAATACTTTACTATGAAATCTCTAATTTTGAACAGAGTAGAAATAAACTATTGTTCCTCCTTTTATTGAGGAAATATGCCCAATATTTTTGTTATCAACATATTTCCATAGTGAAAATATTATTAAAAACATATGATGGAAAAATATGTTTTTTCTTAAACCTAAAATGTCTAATATAGGAAAAATTGTCTTAGAATTTGAGGTTTCCCTTTTCTAAAAGAAAGGTTTATGTCGAAATTAATGTTTAGATTCAAAACTGCTCATGACATTTACTAAATCAAGACTTGAAGCTACTCTGCTCATACGCAGAAGTAAGTTCGCCATCTAAAACAAGAATCATTGACATGCAAAAGGAAACATCACACATACAAAGAGATTTATTTAGGGGAAAGAAATTGCCCAAAACCACTTACTATATATATTTCATTAATCATATAATAGAGAAGAAATACAATGTTTTCTCAAGCTTAAGCATACCCTGCAAATGTATAGTTTATCCCTCTGCCTGAATGACTAAACCTGACCCAACACTTAGCCAATTCATAAATCCTCAAAGCTCCTATTTCCTTGCAGTGTTCCCTTGGGAAATTGCCCCTATTATTTAGGAATTTCACACCAAGGAATTGTGCAATTACCATCGGCCAATCCTTCAACTGCATGCACCAGTTGTACAACTTGGATTAGTTTACAACTGATAGTACACTACCATTGAACTCCAATATCAACTGGGTAACTAGAATTATCTGCATTAAACAATTATTTTGTGTTGATTGATCATTTAATTGGTTGATCACTTAGTGTGATTGAATTTCCACACCCACAACTTGACCTCCATTACTTCTTCTAACAGTTAGAACTAGTTAAACTAACAATAACTCAAATTAACTAAAATATATTGCTACAAATTAGCAATCAATCATGTAGAACTGAACTCAACTGTCTCCAATTTGAATTTACTAAGCTAACTTAGTGATAAGATCCATGTCACTTCAGTTAACTACCTCCAATTATTCTGCTGAAATTGAAATTGAATTTTTAATCTAGTTTGACCAAGGTAAATTCAAAACTAGATCTTCTTGATTCATTTTCAACACTCCTCTCAAAAAGAAAGGGGTTAGAAAATACCCCAATACTACTTATATGGAACTCAAATTTTCCTCTTGACAAGGCCTTTGTCAAAACATATGCATCTTGTTCCTCTATTGGAGTGTTTAGCAACAACATAATATGTTTTTGCGCACAATCTCATAGATGGTGATATCGGACGTCGATATGCTTGGATCGATCATGAAATACTACATTCTCAAAGAGTTTGATACAAATTTGATTTTCATAGTAAATCACTGTAAGATCCATATTCTAACCAAATAACCCAACAAGAATCTTTCTCATCTAGATAGGCTCACATGTTTCTCGACTTGTAGCCATGTACTTTGATCTTGTTGAGCTAAGTGCCATAGATCTCTACTTCTTGTTGTACCAAGAAACTATTGTTGACCCAACATTGAAAATCCCTCTTAAAGTTCTCTTCCTATCTGATGATCACCCCACCTAATATGCGTCTGTGAAGCCTTGCAGCTTCACTCCCTTTGTCTGTCTGTACGAAAGACCAAACTAAGTAGTGCCTCTGAGGTATATCAACACATGATTTGTTTCCTTCCAATACAATTTGGTTGGCTTAACCATAACTTGACTAATCCGGTTAACTACATAACACATGTTGAGTTGTGTGTTCAGCAAATACATAAGTGAACCCACAATCTTCTTGTAAATGGTATCCTCCACTACTTTACCTGAAGTAGCGTCCTCTTTCCTCTAGTTTCCTACTAGAGGAGTCTCCATGCGCTTTCATCTGTCCATGTGGAACCTCTAAAGTATCTTGTTGGCATACTTTCCGTGAGAGACAAACAATTCCCCATTTCCTTGCCATACTTCCAATCAAAGGAAGCAGCACATGAGGCCCATGTCCTTCATCTTGAACATGAGGCAATATCTGATCATTTTCTCAGCACTAGTAAGGATCAAGTCATCGACATATAAAACAATAATCAGTAATTTACCTTTTACCATAATGTGATAAAGGTTCGCATCTACTTCACTTTTGGTGAAGGCCAAACTGGTGAGATAATATCGATCCTAGTATACCAAGCACAGGGTGCTTTCTTAAGTCCATACAATGCTCACTTGAGTATGCACATATGTGACTCTCTATCAAAGGTCTCAAACCCTTTTGGCTACTCAATATACACCTCCTCCTCAATAAATCCATTGAGGAATGTTGTCTTCACATCCATCTGGTGGATCTTCCACTCCATCTACACTGACAATGCTATAATTGACCTGATGGATGAGTACCTTGCTACTGGAGAAAAGGTCTCCTCATAGTCAATTCCCTCCATCTGAGAAAACCCCTTGGCCAGAAATCCAGCCTTGTATTTCTCCATGCTCCCATCCATTGCATGCTTTACCTTGTAAATCCATCTCGAACCAACCACTGATTTGTCTACTGCACTTGGGAGCACTTCCCAAACATTGTTTCCAACAATGGAATCATATTCCTCTCCCATAGCATCAACCCATACTGGCATCTACAACTTTCTTAAATGAGGACGACTATTTATCTACTATTTCACTCATTAGAGCCATGTATCTAGTGTATTAATCCGATAACCTCCTCTACATGTTCTATGATGTGGGTGCTCCCACATTCTCTCTAGCATCCTGCAATAATATGTCAGCTTCCCTATTTTTCTTCCTTCCTTCTCTCGATGTCTCAATTCTCTACTCCTCTTCTTGTGGCTAGTCCGCGACTGCCTGAGGTTCTTCCTTTGGAGCCAAAATCTCCTAATTAAGATGAAACTAAAGATCCCTCTCAAGAGAACACCTCATTTCCTTCTCCTCATAAAATTTCACATCCCGTCCAACGACTGTCATCCCGAAGGATGGAAATTACACCTGATAGTTGTGAGGTGTTTCTGTGTACCCCGCAAATATGCCCAACTCTATTTTCGGTTCTATATTTTTTCTTTCTTCCTTGGAAATATGATAGTAAACTGATAATTCAAAGATCCTAAAGTATGACACATATGTTTCCTTCCCTGAAAAGGCTTCCTCTAGTGTACTCATGCCAAGGATCCTATGAGGACTCCTATTCTACAAATAGACCATTGTGTTGCATGTTTCAACCAACAAGTGTAAAGGTGGGATTTAGTCATGCAACATCACCCGTGATGCTCCCATAGTACTTATATTCTTCTTCTCAACCACCCATTATGTTATGGATTACGGGATGTTGTCAAATCTCATTGAATGCCTTCCTTTTCATAGAAATTTTTAAACCCATTCGACATGTAATCACCACCATTATTTCTCTTGAGAGCATTCACCTTCCTGCCAATTTGTTTCTCAACTAGTGCTTTAAACTCAACAAATTTGGAGAATATATGGTGTTTCTTTTGCCTAAAGTAGATCCAACACTTCTATGATAAATCATCTACACATATAACATAACACTTGTGCTTGTAGTGGAGACTGTCGAGAAATTCCCATAGACATTAGAGTGGATCCTTTCAAATACTACATGTGCCTTGTTGTCTCGATCATTGAAGGTAGATTTTGTGTACTTCCCCAACATAAACTCTTTGCAAGTATCCAGTTTCTCTAGTGCTCCTTTGTGGAGTCATGTAGAAATATGTTGCATGATCTTCAAAGCACCATGATGCAAATGGCTAAGTCTTCCATGCCATAATTCACCGACATCTCGACTCTACACCTTCTCTTCTTTTGTGCTCAATGTTGCACGGTCTTCCGCATCTACTTTCTAGAGGTTCTTCACTCGAACCCTGATCTGCTTAACTTGTCCCATGGCGATGTGTCTCATGAAATCCTTCCCTTTGTTGAATATCACATTGTATCCACGGTCTTCCAACACAGCTACGAAAACTAGATTCTTCTTCAGACCTAGTACAAACATCACATCCTTGAGCCTGAGAGGGGATCCAAGCTACCTCTGAATAGTAACTATACCAATATTGATCGTGTTATACCTTCCATCATCTCCCATATTGATGTGCATTGGGATATCCTTCTCCTCCAAGTCACAAAAAAATATTTGTTTCCCATCATGTGGAATGGGGCACCATTGTCGACATACCACACACTACCCATCACTATGTTTTCCATGCATGCAATGAGGGTAAAATCAATTTCAAACTGTGAAGCAAATGCTTCACCCGCTACTCCTCCTATGGTCTTCTTTCTTTCCTTCTTATGTGTACACTTCATTACATAGTGCCTAAATTCATGACAATGAAAGCACTTGATTTTAGACAAGTCTTTCTTCTTGCCCCCTTGACTTGAATCTTCCTTGGATTGGGATTTCTTCCCTTTCCCTTTCTTTTCCTTTTTAGCCAAGGAATAGCTCTCCTCATCCCCACCCTTGGATGAGGTCCCATCTCTGGTGCTTCTCCTTATCTCCTCTTGTACCAAATCAAACCAAAGGCATTCCCAATTTGGTAGCTTCTCCCTCCCATTCATAGAATCTTGGTAGTTATGCCAACTATTGGGAAGGCCTAGAAGGGCTAGGCTCACCAAGTCATCCTCTCCTACAGTAACACCAACTTGACCAAGTTCATCACAACACGGTGTGAACCTACTCAGGTATTATGGAATGGTCTCATTCCTTTGCATCTTGATATTTTGTGTTGAAAATGGCAACAAGAAAATCCTAATTTAATTTTACCTTGAATTAAATTAGGAAAAAATTGTAATGCCACATCATAAGACAACTTGAATGAGTTACCTAAGTTTGCATCACTTAATTGGCTCAGTTAATTCAAGTTGAGGGCCTAACTTGAGTCATGTAGAGTGGTTCCTAAAATTTAGGATCCTAGGTTGGGTTTAATTTGAGTTGTAATAATTTAATTTAGTTAAATTGAGCTAAAGTCAATTAAAATAGTTCCAACTATTGGAGGAACTAGTAGGAGGCCTATTAGTGGGGTGCAGCTTTAGTGTTTAACCAATTAACTGATAAATCAGCCATAATTAACTCATGCGTGCATGAAATTCGAGTTACCCAGTTGAAATTGGAGTTCAAGGGAAGTGTACTATCATTTGTATAATTATTCAAGTTGTACAGATGGTGCATGCAGTCAAAGAAGGGCCTATATCGATTATGCAGTCATGGATAAGGAATTTCCTATTTAATAGGGGGCTAATTCCTTGAGAAATAGCACAAGGAAATAGAATCTTGGAGGCTTGTAAATTTTTCTAAGTATTGGCCAAATATAGTCATTCAGGTGGAGGATAGAAAATACTTGTGTAGGTTGAGTAGAGCATATTGTATTCATTCAACTTCTTTGATTAATGCAATACAGATAGGAAGGGGTTTTGATCAGTTTCTTTAACCTTAGATAAATCTCTGAGCATATGTGATTGAATCTTATCTCATGTTTATGTTGTGATTTCTCAATTGTTTAATTGTTTCCGCTAATGAAAGGAGTATACTCAGGTTTTTTTTTATCAAATTACATAAGCGTGAATTGAATCTACACTTTAATTTCTACATTTTGAAGCCATAGAAAATTTTAGGGGCGAATCTTGGCCCAAGGGAAAAATTTAAGGGGTTTCATATTTTGAAGGGGCGATTTTTTTGTAATACACCCATTTTCTAAATTTAGCCCAACATTTATTTAAAAATAATTATTTATTACATTTTAGCCATAAAAAAGGGCGGATAAACAATGTAAAGCCTAATTCGCCTGGTTTGGCAGGTTGGATTTTCTTGAAATCTCCCAATTTCTTGGGTTCGAGGTTGGATTTGGTTGCAATCGCCTTAATTTCCTGGTTTGAAATCAAGGGCAAGGTTGAATTCGGGACATTCACCTGTATAAATTTAATAGTCTCCATTCGTGATTTTTACAAGGTCATGATTCACTAAGCAAGAGAGCCAGACTCCATTGTTGCAAGTCATGATTCATTTTCAAGCCTTTTTACAAGCACCAATAGCTATAGTTGATGTAGTTTCATAGGCAAAGGCAATGCCAGTAGTTGCAGAGGTAGAGGCTTCACCAATAGAACCAGGGTAGTGGGTCTATCACATCTCCATTCATGTAGGTCATGACTTATTTTCGAGTCTTCATTGCAGCACCAATATTAATGATTCGTCAGTCAATCTAGTGTCAGTAGTTGCAGAGGCAGAGGCTTCACTAATAGCACCAAGGTAGTGGGTTATTCTTATGATTTTCTCTTGCGTTAGGTGGGATCGAGGTTGTGCATAAGAGCGAGAGGATTCATTGTTGTGGCAGGTTGCTTGCTATGTTATTTCCTTCTGGTTGGCTTGTCACTTTCACCCAACTTACCAATACCAGACTCCATTTGTGCAAGTATTTCCTAGCCCTTTTATTGGGTTAATATTATGTGGAAAAGATTCATTTTGTTAAGTAACTACTATTTAGGTATCACATATTCTAGTGGAATTTTGATGGTGGCAGTGTTGTTTCAATAATGATTCGAGTTCCAACCACCTTCCATTATGAACTGCTCTCTCAATCACAGAGTGCTCAACTCCCACCTTTGCATCAAATTGCCTAATAAGGTTACAAGAATATTATGCACTAGAACAACTCTTACAAGCTCTTATTATATGTCTTTTTTCATGGATGGGGAAACATTAATGATGATAGGTTGTATAAGTAGCTCTCAGCTGAATAAAGTGCATCTTCTCCAGTTCAATGGACACACCTATCTCACTTACCTCCACGGAACACAGCTTCTTACCTGGGCTAGATGGAATGAACTATGATGCTTACATACATGTTAATTCATCTAATTTGAGGAGTTGAGAGAGTACAATCTATTTCAAGAGCACAGCAAGTCTTGTTTTCAAATTGACTAATAAAGTTAGGAGATGAGAGGGAGTACCCCCAATTAGGGAAGTTGTAATCATTATTTTTAATTTAAGAAAAAATTATATTTTCAAATAAATAAGCTTGCATTCATAAGCCTATAGTATCATGTGGAGGTCTATTGGTAGTAGAGAATAGAAATGCATCCTTTGTTGCCTATAATTTGTTCACCAAAAGTTAAAACCCAAGGATTTTTTATTTTGTTCTGCCTCACACATGGTCCTGATCATTTGTTGGCCTTTGATGTTGATGTCGGAACTTGAGATTTGTTTGAGGTTACCATGAACCCTGGGTTTTTCCCACATAAACTGGAGCATGAGGGTCTAGTTCCTATGAGTCTTCTCTTTTCTTACTGGAGAACTAGCTGAAATGGCTTCACAAAAGATAGGCTTACTACTTTGAGTAAACAAGCTTCAGTGTTTTGATTTATAAATAAAGGTGGACCTTAAGAAATATAGATTTGCTTTCACCATTTTTCATACTGTTAGTTCAACAACCCAATTGTATAACCCAGGTCTTCAATAAATCCTAGCATGCATCATTTATCCGAGTAGGTCTACTCAAATAATATTGACCTATCATCAAATATAGACCTTAAGATATATTGACTGCTCAACAGATTTTGAATCTCAATAATGGATTTTATTCAAGGTTCAATATGTCATATGAAAGTACTGTACTCCTAGAAAACTGAAGCCCATACATCATCAAGTTGTGACCTGAATGTCATATATAATCATACTAAAAGTAAAACATAGTTACCGATCAAACGAGAAAATGACCTAGTATTCATTTTTTTGAGGTAGCAAAAAATCACTCAATTTTGAAAAATGGTGATTTAGAATACATCTCTTTTTTTTGGAGCATATTTTTGCCACTTTAATTTTTTTTTATGTATCAAGTATGAACAATTTTTTTAAATATTAGTGATTTTCATGTTGATTTTGAAACATGTTGATGCAGTGTCAACACATTTTTCTAAAGGGCTTATTTTCGACACTTTAAATTTTTTTTATGTATCAAGTATGAACATTTTTTTTTTTGGTTAGTGATTTTCATCTTGATTTAAAAAGGTGTTGATGAGCATCAACCATTTTTGTTTAGAGAGCTTAGTTTTTACACTTTAAATTTTCTAATGAATTAAGTGGATAATTTTTTTTAAATGTCACTGATTTTCAAGTTAGTAATAAAACATAAAAATTAAAATTAAAAAACATAAGAAA
>APFE031393204.1:48573-84520 GCA_000404065.3 Pinus taeda | reverse complement strand
TGATCGACATCAAACCCTCGTCGGGCAAATATACCTGGTCCAATAAAAGGCTTGGTCCAGGCCACATCGCTGCAAGGTTAGATCGATTTCTTGTTCAAAGTTCTTTTTTACTTCTTGGTCTAGATACTAGAATGCATATTCTTCCATGCAGTGTCTCTGATCATAGGCCCATTAAGCTAGAACTCTCGGCTCACTGGGATAAAGGCCCCACTCCTTTTAAATTCAATCCTCTCTGGATCAAGAAGCAATCCTTCTTGCAACTAGTAAAGGATATGTGGAAGCAACCTGTTAATGGCTCTCCGTTCTTTGTGTGGGAGGAAAAACTCAGGAAAGTGAAGGCAGCCCTCAAAGTTTGGGCAAAATCTCTCCCAAACCCTGTAGTGGAAAGAAAGAAGTTACAAGAGCAGCTAGAGATTCATCAGCATAATTCAGAAAATGAGGAGATCACAAAAGAAATTCTCGAAAAAGAAGCAGACCTTCAGCAAAAGTTGCTCAAAGCAAGCCTAGCCAAGGAAGAATATTGGAGGATCAAATCTCGCAGACTCTGGCTCAAGGCAGGTGATAGAAACACATCCTTCTTCCATAAACAAGCCCAAGCTCGAAAAAACTCCAACAACATCATCGAAATCAGGGAAGAGAATGTTATTCATAGAGACACTCAAAGCATTAAAAATGTGGCCTTTCAGCATTTCAAAAAGCTGTATAATGAAAAAGAGGAACAGGTTCAAATTCCATTGTCTGTAAATGAAGTTCCCAAGCGGATATCCAACAGAAAGAATCAGTTTTTGGAAGCAGAAGTCACAAATAATGAAATCAAAAATGCCCTCTTCTCTATGGAGCCGGACAAGACTCCAGGGCCTGATGGCTTTACAACAAGGTTCCTACAGCACTGTTGGCAGATTATCGAAAAAGATTTGTGCAGGATGGTCCGGAAGTCTCAAAATTGTCAGAAGATAGGGGGAAGCACTAAATCGGCTTTCTTGGCCCTCATCCCCAAGGAAAGAGGAGCAAACTCCTTCTCCAGATTCTGCCCTATCTCTCTTTGTAATATAGGCTATAAGCTGATAACAAAAGTGATAGCGAACAGGTTGAAAACAATTCTCCCGAACATTATCCCCGAGAATCAGGGGGGTTTCATTCAGGGAAGACAGATAGCAGACAATTACACACTGGTTCAAGAAGCAATCCATTCAAGTTTAGTCCGGAAGGAACAAGGAATGGTTATCAAACTTGATCTTGAAAGTGCCTTTGATAGGGTTAGACACAGATTTTTGCTAGAGGTCCTTCATAAATTCGGGTTCAGGCATAAGTTCATCAATTGGATCAAGGCTTGCATTAGCGAGCCATGGATTGCCCCTCTAGTGAACGGGGGAGCCACGGATTTCTTCAAAGCCTCAAGAGGGTTGAGGTAAGGGTGTCCCCTCTCCCCCTTGCTCTTTGTCCTCCAAGCATCAACATTAAGCTTCCTTTTGATTAGAAAACAGACAGAGCAAGAAATAATGGGAATAAACATTGCAAGAGGAGTAAAAAACATCAACCATGCGCTGTTTGCAGATGACACTCTGTTGCTGGGAGCTGCTTCAGTGGTCTTGGAAAATCTATTTAAAGAGGTAGTGGACGACTTCTGTGCAGACTCAAGAAGCAAGCTTAACAAAGGCAAATGCCAAGTTTACTGTTGGAACACCTCTGCCAGATTGACTCAAGCAATTTCTAATTGTCTTGGCTTCACAGCCTCCTCTACTTGGACTTCTTTCAAATACCTAGGGCTTCCTGTCTTCCAAAAAAAAATCCTCAGCAGAGAATGGATGCCACTACTGGATAAATTCAAGCTCAAAATTCAGTCCTGGGGATATAACTGGCTCAACCTAGCAGGCAAGACAGTTCTGATAAAGTCTGTATTGAATAGTCTGCCTATCTTTCAGGCAACCATTATGATGGCGCCCATGGGTATAATGAGGAAGATGGAGGAGTACATAAAAAAAAAATTCTGGAAAGGGGGCAAAGGCAATGAGAGAAAGATCCCATTACTAAACTGGAAAACGATCTCTCTGCCCAGATTAGAAAGCAGCCTAAACTTTAAAAATTTCAGTATCCAAAACACAGCGATGGGTGCCAAATTGGCTTGGAGAATCATCGATCCAAATCCGAGTTGGGCACACCGGGCCTTGTGGAAAAAATATTTCGAAGGACAGAGAATGCGTTGTCTGAGTAATCCAAAGGGAAGAACAGGTACGTTGATCCACAAACAATGTCAAAATTCCGCAGCTCTGATCAGACAACACGCCCACTGGATCCCAGGGAACGGACAACGAATTCACATTTGGGACGATAACATTATGGGAAGTGATCCGTTGGCAGAAGACCACTCCTTAACAGCTCTGAGAGAATGGATGATCACAGAAAATATCAAAACACTGTGGGACCTGTCCCTTTGGAATAACGACAATTGGTGGCGGTGGAAACAACTAGAGGTGCCTGCGAATCTTGCTCAGGATTATATTGTTCTTCTATCCCACTTAAAAGGCAAAGCTCTGTTAAACAGAAGGATAGCTGACAGCAGAGGGTGGGGATCGATCCCAGGCAATTACACTGTGTCGAAGGGATATGCCCAGCTTATTTGAATCCCCAGCACACCGCCTGATCCGAGGCCATGGCAGGGGGTATGGACTTCTGCTACGTTGCCCAAAGTGGATACGTTCTGCTGGCTTCTATGTCACCATAGAATTCTGACAGAAGATAGACTTTAAAAAATAGGGTTCTTAGGGCCATCCCGTTGCTCTCTATGTGAGAATCATGAGGAAAACGCATCTCACATGATGTTAACCTGTAACTTCGCTTCAGAATTGTGGAAGGAGGCTTTAGAAGCTTGGAACATGAAATTTGGTCCATTCAATCACTGCTCAGAGCTCTTTTCTAATTGGAAACGATTATATCCAGGTGGAGCCGCCCAGGATTCACAAATCAGAGATGCTTGGCTTGCCCTGCCCAAGCTAATTTGCTGGCATATCTGGTTAGAAAGGAACCAAAGGATCTTCAAAAGTAAGAAGAGAGTTGCTAAGCTAATCTGGGTTAAAATTAAAAGCCATCTTAAAGAATGTATGGGAGACCAGTTAAGCATAAAGAATCTCACTGAACAAGATATAGCCTGGGGTGCCTCCCTGGATCTTCACTTTTCAGATATTGTAAAGAACCCCTCTCCCCTCTTAAAGTCCTGGCAAATTCGCTTAAATGATACAGAGTTTGCCGAATTCTGCAACAAAAAGGCGAGGAAAGCCCTCTTTTTTGATGGTGCAGCTAAAGGAAATCCTGGTAGCTCTGGAGCTGGGGGGGTCATTAAAAGTGCAGAAGGTACAACGGAAGCTAGATATGCTTGGGGAGTAGGAGTCAACACCAGTATTCAAGCTGAAGCTCTAGCTCTCCTACAGGGACTCAAGGTGATTAAGAATTTGGGAATCAGAGAGGCAGTAGTGTTTGGAGATTCTCATATCATTATAAATGCCATGGTGAACAAATCCTCTCCATCCGATTTAAGACTTTCCAGACTGCTGAGCAGAATCAACACCCTCACACCCTCCTTCCAGAAGTTGGAATTTCTTCACATAAAGAGGGAAAACAACAAAGAAGCAGATGCTGAAGCCAATATAGCAGTCCATCTCCCTCTTGGAAAATATATAAGAGACGGAGAAGAAGGTTGGGATCCCATCCCCTAGCAGATCAATAAGAATGTATTACTGTGTATTGCTGAAGCAGTTCGTTTGTATTTTTAAATTAGGACAGATTGAAAATTCTGCAAGACGAGCAACATGTAAAACCAGGGAAATCTTCAAGAGGACAGCTACATGGATACTGGATGAGGCAAAAGCTGAGCCTCTCCTCCCATTTTGTAATCTGAATTGAGGCAATTCAGCCAAGAAGGAATATATCAGTCTAACCGTTTCTTTAAAAAAAAAAAAGTATGTATTCCACAAGAGCAGTGATTGGTGATAAAATTACCTATGGAATGAAGAAATTAGCTTACTTGTAGTTTCATAATTTTGGTGTTACTCTAATCTAATTGACCATAATCAACATGTAGGGGATGACTCTCCACCCAACCATGGGCTCAACTGCACCATATATTTTTATATTTGGCCACTCCCTGGTCCTCAATCAACTCCCTCTAATAGTGAATACTCCTTGCTTCTCAATAATTCTCTCGAAGAAAAGATGTCTCACATCCTCCTCCTCATCCATTAAATATAACTCCATTGTCAAAAAAATAGAGGGAAAAACTCTATGCACATGATCCAATTGTCATAATGTATTTTTGTTTTTATCTTAAGATTTTCTTAAATGATCTTTTTTACATAAATTTATCTTTAGTTATTTTTTTACTCATTTTTATTAATAAAATATTTACGTTTATTTATTTATTATGACTCTTCACTTTATTTTGTATATATATGGCATGGCATGACATTACATACTCCCCGTCTTCAAGGAACTTTGTCTTAAAGTTAATAATGTAATGTATACTTTATTTATTTCAATATCTTCTATTGAATATCCTATGTTGTAACTAGTACGAAGGCCATTCAAGTGACCATCGTAGGCATCGAAAGTTACATCACAACACCAATGGAAGCAAAAGTATTTTCAAGCTCTTCTTCCTCGAATTTCATAATTAGTTTTAAAGTCCATCAATATTACCAGAGCCCCAAGGCTCAAACCTCATTTGCCCAAGGGCAAGCATCCAATTTGGTATTCACATACCCCATGCATCTCAAAAGGATAACCTACTCTCACCATAACTCACTAATATACAACTCCATGCATCAAAGTCCCACACACAATTCCATCCCTTCTTCTAAATTTTGGCATCATAACTCTAATATCAAGCACTCAACCTTCTCAATATGGTCCTACATCCCATTGAGAATTATACAAGGTGAAATGGACACTAGCCTTAAGTATTTGATTGAGTTTATCCCTAGCCAATGAGGTGTTACAAATTCTCCCTTGTTTGTATGGGCTCCTATAGTATTATCAAATAAATTGGCCCTCTCAGTCGATTAGTGGATTCTCTATTAATTTCCACCTCACAATATGCAACCAATGTATTAGTTATAACAATAAAATCATCATTTCATAGAAAATTAACCCACATGCCAGCTCTTACATGTCACCATGAGAACATTATATCATCGTTATCAGAACATCTTGAACAATAGGACACCATATCTTGACATATGCCATCATTAACATCTCATCATAAAAACTACCACATGTCGTCACATCATGAAATATCATCATAATATTATAACATCAACATATATTATCAATTTCATAGCATTACATCAAGATAATAATTGGAATTCCATGTTAATATAACAACTTAACTTAACATCATAAATATGATAAACATCTCAACACATAACATATGTGGAGCCACAAAGAATCGTTAGCTTGTTTATCACGATTCATCAATAAAATAAAATCCATTATCCTGTATAAACAATGAATACCAAATATTATATTTAATGCAATAACATCATTAAACATCACTCTAGATTCGTTTGGTTATGTTTGTCAACCTGGGCTAAATCATTATACTATGTGTGTCAAATTCTCATCAAGATACGATTATTGTCCAATATCATTTCTATTTATTTCAGTAAGAGGTAGACAATTTACAAGGTAAGCATAGTCACATTATCCATATGCTCAATTTTTTTATATATATTTTCCTTATTTAAGTGCTCCATTAAAATTTCAAGTAAGCCTCACCATCTTGACCCTTAATCTCAAGTTATATATTCTTTCTTCCCTAGGGAAATTTGATGAAAGTCATCATTAAGCTATGACTGGCCTCCATCATTTCTTAAATCATCAATATCAAAATTAAATCATATCATTTTTTGCATCACTTTACATATTTTTTTTTTATCCTTTCCACAGACATTATACCCACTAGCACATGAATATTACATCATCATTGTTTAAATTTTTTATATGCCTAATCCATTGGCACAATAGGATGTTTAATCCTTGGCGATTTACTCGTCAAATATTAATTGTCATTAAGATTGACTCATACCATCATGTTTCCAACTCAATACCACTTTATCTTCTTTTATCTTAGATGCAGGATTTCTCCCCTCCACTTTCTAGCTTCTTAGACTCTATCTTTGGTTTTGGATTTGAAGCACTTGGAATTAATGCTACCATTATCATCCACAAAAAAGTTTGAGGGGTGGGGAGAATTAACATTTGTTTTATATGCTTGGTGTGCTTTTGTAGTAACTTCTTTTAATGATAATGGTACAAACTTGATAAGTTTCTTTATATGAAGTCTCAACATATCATCAATCCACTCACAAAACAATGAGTGTAAATAAGTCTAGTACAACCTCTATTAGTTTATTCTCACTTCTTTTGTCAAATAGGGCATAATACTTCTCATAATCTCGTTATAGATTTTTTAGCAACATTTCTTCTTACACTTTAGTTGTTATCCTTTTTCCTTTAAACCATTTTCCTAGTCTATCCTTAGCTACTTGTGAGTGTTTTTAGTTCATAATTCAATATATTGAGATCTTGAAATTACATGGGCCATTAAGATGACCCCCACCAGTCATCCCCAATCATTGTTCACGTTGCTTAATCCACTTAGTCTATATCCTTAAGAGACCTTGTCATTTGAGACGATGACCAAACTTTAATTATTGTACATAGATTTTCTCTATGCTTTACTACAATCCATAGTTCCACAAACACTTCCATGCTATTTATAAGGTATACACCTCAAGGGAGTCATTTGTGTTGTGCTATGTATTCTCAAGTCCCAACTTTTATATTGTTGTGATTCAAATTGAGCACGTTGCTTAGTTATCACTTTAAATCTGGACTAGCTAGAAGAATATTCATTTTCATGCTATGCCATTTTCTCGTTCTCAATTGTGGAATTTTCATTGTTTATGTCTGATCTTCTTCATTCCCATCTCAAGGGCACTCATGGGTTTATTACCTCTTTAATTCAATATCACCATACTTGTTACAATACCTTAAAATGGTGCTCATTATTCTAATGAACATTCAAAACTCAATGGTTGATTGACAATATTTTCTTTCTAATATGCATCAGCCTGATTTAAACCTTATATTAATCCTTATCATGTTCCTATATGGAAATACTTTTGTGATTTTATAACCATTTGCCACACGATGATTTATTTATGAGATAATGAAAGAGTGCTAAATTATTTCATCCAAGTTATTCCTAAATCTAAATTCTTCCCTCATGTCCTAAGATAGTTAACCACTTCTCATTGGTTTTATACTTATGAAACTTCCACACACTCCCTTAAGTATCTAATTATTAATCTTTTTTATCCATCTTCTCATTCTAAATTGGTCATGGTTATGATGGCTGCCATGCATTATCATCATTAGAAAATTTGTAAGTTTCTCCTTCACCTTTCCTCCCTAGATAACTTTATCAAATAAATACTACTAATATTAGGTATCAATCTTAAAATTTCCTTCATTTCCCAAAATGCTTGTCCCTTTATATAATTTTTCTATCTTTCCTTTCAAATAGTGAGTTAATAGTCCTTCCAAGGTAGTTGCATATCATTTCAAGGTATATACTTATTTTTTCTAATTTTGACTTGTACTTCTAATCTCTCAATTTGATCAGTTATATTTTCCCCACAATTATACTAAATAAGTAGTGTTTTCCATAGTCCCAGGTGCTACCTCGACTAGTTTATCACATTATGTATAATACTTCATATCTAACGACTTCTTAATATTAATAGCTAGGCCTCTAGGTCTATACTATTATGCATAAGGGAACCATTAAGATACATATTGGTTCTTCTCATGCACTCATTAATGTCTATTCATAACCTAAAGCTCTATAAAATGAAGCAACTCAAAACATAATTGTAATAGTCCAAGTGATTACATTATTTTGTTGTAATAATGATCTTAACAAAAACTATCTTACTCCCACCAGATAAAACCTAGTGAGTATAGAAAATGGCCTTAATGCAATTATTAGGCTAAGATGTATTTTTTCTCTTTATCATGTTATTTTTCGTAAGCTCAAAATTTGTTAGCATATCACCAAAACTACAATATCCAAAAGATATGATTTGTCATCCTCCTGCCACTTGGGAAAATAAATTAGTGATATAATAATTGATCAACAATCATAAGCAAAGTGAGAGCTAAGAGTAAAAACAACATATTACAAACTTTGGGAGTTATCCCTATAGTGGGAAAACTACCTAGAAGCATAGTAAAATGATTAAGTAGAGTCCTAGGCATCAAAGGAAAAACTAAGAATGATTGAAACATGAAAATCAAGAGGATAAGATGCCCACGTCAATTAGTTGAGCATCATCCTTGATGCATAGTGGATAGGTTGGGCCTTAGGGTGGACCAGATTTGAGTCAAGCTAGACGACCTTTGATATCCATTAGCAACAACTTCATATCATCCATTTTGTCAGAATTTGGTCCTTAGCTTCCCTGTGATCCAATAACACCTTTCTCAAAAGATTTTTCAGTTGCCAATGTGGTTCAATTGTTTACACATAATTATTTTTCGTTCCCTTGATGTTCCTGGTTTTGGGAATCCAAGATGTTAGACCACCCAAAACCTCTACTTCCAAAGTATTCTATATTTCTTGTGTAACTTCCACTTTAGCCTCATTGAGTTCTATTTGGATATGGAGGGGAGTGTGAGCATACAAGTGACAAGCTAATGCCTCCACACAAATCGAGCTCACAATCCCCCTGCATCACCATAGCCTTTGCCACCCTTGCAACAATGAGAATGCTAATGAGTTATGGTCATTGTGGGGAGGAAGAGCCACACAAGGTTTAGTAGCCACAATTCCAAATCAATAATCAGTACGAACTACCACAACATTTTATGAATAGTGTAAAGAATTACTATTTGTAAGTGTTTTGCTTGTAGCCCGAGACCCTTATAGGTATCAAACTATTGACTTTGCACTTTCAATAACTTGATAGAGTTCAATTGGACTACCTACTAAATGACTAAAAAATAAAGAATATAGGGTGGGTTTTTCCACTTATCTATACATGGGTCACAAGGTCATGTGATATAGTCCCTTTAAATGCAACTACATATTCGATTACTACTTTAAAGTGATTGTATCTCTATTAAAAACCCTCATAAGTATTAAAACTTATTTGATGATAAAAAACCTCACTTTTTATGGTTGCATCTTATTCTTTAAAAACAATTATTAACAATTAAACATATTTATTTAAATACTTTTTCTAATTACATCTTATTCTTTAAAAATAGACTATTAATAATTAAATAAATAAATATTTCTAGATATTATTATTTATACTTAAAAAAATACAAATTAAAATGATTTATATTCAATTTCTTTACAAGGTAAAAAAAATCCACTAGCCCCAAGAGATAGCTCAATTGGTCGAGCCCCGTTGTTAAGTAATTTATCTATTGAGAGGCCACAAGGTCAAATATCCTTGATGCCCTTGGGGTTAGTTCCGATATATCAGCCCGCCTTTGGTGGGACCTGTGTGGATTATTACTCATGGACATAGCTATAGATTATTATCCATGGACGTGAACGTAGCTACCACTAAGTGACTGCGAACCATAATTGCCCTAAAAAAAGAAAGGTAAAGAAATCCATTATGTTTTTTTTTTTTTTTTCATTTTATTATATTTAATAAAAAATTAACAGTACATATTTTCATCCACATTATCCTTCCATCATAATAGTAATAGATTTTGAAATCTAATTAAAGAAAGAGTACACCTATCATACCATATACATCATATTACATCATATGCATACTATTACATCCACATTATACTTACTTCCATAATAATGATGATAGATTTTGAAATCCAACTAAAAAAAGAGTACCCCTATTCATACCATGGGGTAGTATTGCATCATATGCATACTATTGCATCCTTTAATGGGTATTGGCATCAGCCTTGTCTATGAAATTGTGTTATGACTTTAATGTAAAAATGGCCCAAAATGCAGATGTTAAACACAAAACCGTCCCAAAATGCTATCATTAAGTATCCCTCTTGTGATTTAATTGCAAAGGCGGCCCAAAATGCAAAGGAAATGACTCATTAAGTCTGCCGCTTACTCGGTTTGGTTCTATCATAAACGCTATATGATAATTTAGAGAGATGTGCAAGCGAGAACTTAGTGGAAAGGTACGGCACATTGGCAATTCATGAGACAATTCCCGTGGATAATGTCAGGAGGAAAGTGTTGCAATCCATCCATGGTCATGGCCTTCTGTGTAATACTTTGCAAACTGTATGCGAGTTTGCAGGGAAAGGCAAACGGTATGGATTTTGCGTCACGCCATTTTGTTTAATACCAACTATTCGACGACTTGTGAACACTCTCGAAACAAATGCATGCTTGTCCTCGCGGTACTAACCAGAAGGATACAAGATTATCCATTCTTCCAGAGAGGGCTACAATGACAATGGCAATGACAGTGGCTTATGCTTTATCTACTCCTCATGTTCAGTTTTCTGACATGGGTTTTATCACCCATAATGTGGGACAAACCACAGGTTGGCATTTTCCCCATAATATGAGCCATGGTGGCATAAGTATTAGCCCGCTGCACCGGCTGAGGAGTACTGGAGGTGGAAACCACGTCATCAGGTGCAGTTTAAAGCAGGAGAGTAATAAGGCAGAAGCAAAGCCTAATAGTCGTCCTCCCGTGCAACACCAGCGCAAGAACATTAAGTGGGCACCCAGGAATAGTGACAGAGCCAAAAGGGCTTTAAGCAGAGAAGTCGCACTCAAAAACAGAAGGAAAGCTGCAAAACGAGAGACAGGAAATACACCACTACCTATTAAAAAGCCCCCAAAGCGAACTGCAATGACTGTTGTAGAAGCTCTCATACACTACATTCATAAGAAGAATTGGCAAGATGCTCTTAAGGTCTCTCCCTCACTCTCTTCCCTTTTTTACTGGGTAATTATTTTTCCATCTTGGAAAATAAATTTGGTGCATACATACCGCTGCAAATGATCAAACAGATGGGCCCAAACTGCATTCATATATCTTCTTGTAAATTTTCTAAGCATAATGGATGTCACAGTCTATACAGAGAACACCTCATGAATGGGTGGTCATTAATTGCATTCTACTGTCAGATGTTGTCAAATATGAATTTATCTCTTGTTTTTGCATTTTGGTTATACCAGTCTCATTAGGCTGAATCAAGGTTGCATGGAGCCAGATCGTTTTTGAGAGCAGGAGCCAAGGGGAATGTTGAAAATAGTAGTGACAAAGTGATTCCTTGATTTGTTCCTTAATTCAAAAAGTCAAATTTGAGTTTCTTCTTTGTCATACTCACTTTCCTAAAAAATAGGAGATTCCCTATAAATTAGGACGAGTTCCTATAATTTAGGAATCAGTCCCTAAAAATTAGGAGTTAGGATGCAGTTAACTGATGTGTTGAAAAGTTAGGATTCAGTTAACTGATGTGTTGAAAATGAAGGTCGAGTTCTTGATTTTCTAGTGTGAGTTGATTGAGGAAAAACACAAGTGATTGCGTTTCTAGTGGTTGACTTAAAATAGGACGAGTTGCATGAGCAGTTAACTCATGCTATTTTTAGGAGTTAGGATGCAGTTAATTGATGTGTTGAAATTGAAGGTCGAGTTCTTGATTTTCTAGTGTGAGTTGATTGAGGAAAAACACAAGTGATTGCGTTTCTAGTGGTTGATTTGAAATAGGAACAGTTGCATGAGCAGTTAGCATGATTGAAATAGGAACAGTTGCATGAGCAGTTAGCATGATTGAAATAGGAACAGTTGCATGAGCAGTTAACTCATGCTAACTCAGTCAATCACAAAATCATTCCTTAATTATAAATTCACTAATTCTAGCCATTCAAATTGCTTGAAAGAAGGAACAAAGGAACAATTCTATTCATTATTGTATGCACCAGTTTTGTGTGTAAGCTTGTAAGTGAGCATGGCAAGACGAAGGCTTGTGCGAGTTGGTAGAAGGCAGTTTTCCCTTGGCTCATGCGCTAGAATTTAGGAGCTAAAGGCGCAGCTCTTGTGCAACGAATTAGGGACTTGGTTCCTTGGTTTGCCTAGGAATTCAGAGCAGAGGAGGAGCAAGGGAAGAGGGCAGTGTGGTCAACATTCTTGCAAGGTTTTTCATGCTTAGGATAACCAGGGAGAAGGGTGTATTTTCCAAGTGAAACTGTTGTATTTGTAAGAGATCTAATGCTCAGTTTCTATCAATAATCAAGTAGAAGGTTTTCCTAGTTGGGTTCCCTATAAAATTTACGTGTTTTGAAATGTGTGAATTGTATTTATTTTTGTTCCTATTCCGCTGCAAATTTGAAGTAGAGAAATTCTGTGTTTGTAGTGAAAAGAATCTAGTTTTCAGTTTTCATTGTTCACTATAGCAGATCAGAATTTTGTGGCATTTCTACAGGGAGCATCATTTTCCAAAAATCCTTGTAGCAGAGCTTTGCTGGAGTGTGGATTTTATATTTATATTTATATATATTATATTATATTGCATAAAACATTCAGAATGCAAAATTAGCTTTAGAATATATGAAAACATGCATACTTGTACATCAATGAAGATAGACACGACATCCATAGTACAGTTAGGATCACATTATGGATCCACACTATGGATCACATTATGATCACATTATGGATCCACATAATGGATCACATTATTTGAGTTAGGATCACATTATGGATCCAGTATAGTCTATCTACATTATGGATCACAAAAGTCTTAGACCTAACATCCATAGTACATTAATGATTGATTTTTTGAGAATCAACCCTCTAGATTCTAGCAATTGCAAACAAACATACAAATTTTTAGGCCACATAAAAGAAAGTAGGCCATTAACTTATGGAATGAAATAGGTTATCTAGCAACTATCAACAATAAAATGACCAAATAACTTTGTTTACAAAATGGGCCATTTGCATAACAAGTATGAATACTGAAAGGTCTAGTCATTCCAATCAATAAACTAAGCTAGTTGCTAAAGACCTCTACAGACGAAGTGTTCACCAATTGTGAAAGTACCCATGTTACCAAATGTTGTAGCTGTGGGGTGGCACCACCATGCATGTTCAACCATTGTTTATATCGGGATCCTCATCATTAGTATCATCTTTCATTCTTTGCCTCTTCTCTAGCCTTTACCTCTACCTCTATCCTCTAGGGACATCAATAGACACCGCCCAATTTTAATGAAACTGCCTAATCCAAGCCTTAAAATATGGTAGGAATAGCTTAACATGCTTGATTAATGATTTTGGTTTGAATGAAAGGTACATTTTTTCTAAGGCCACGACAAAGGAGTTCAACAATGAATACCACCAACATTGGGGTAAATATAGGGCTTGGTGCATTTGATTAAATGCCAATCACATACCCTCATATGTGATAGAATCCAATGAAAATGTTGTGATCTCATCGATTCAAAAATCCTGAAAACTATTAAGTCTGTTGAATTTTGAATTGGGATACAAAATTCTATTTTCTCCATATGATGTCCAATGAGGTTGGAACCTCTCTCAAACATCTTGAAACAAATAATGGTAATGTTAAAAATTTAAAAGTTAAAATTTCCTTTGTCTTTCCTTTTTATCCTTTTACTTTAAGAATTTAACATTACCATTAGGGAGCATTCAGGGAGCGCCTAGGGAGCACTTAGGGAGTGTTGAAGGAGTGCACAGGGAACACCTTGGGAGCATTTAAGGAGCGCTTTGGGAGTGCGCTCCTTGGCTTCAAGAACATCCTTGGGAGTGTCACTATTAAGCTCCGAGTTGGGTGTGCTTTTAACAGAACATGCCACGAGGGCGACATCCCCATCACAACATTTATGATGTTTATATTACAAGTCATGTGACGATATGAGGGTTTTAGTTGGTGACTTGGATGTGAGCGAGGGCATCAATGGAATGAATGAGTCACATAGTAGGTGATAGAAAATTGAGGGCGCAACACCTAGGCAGGGATGTGCACTCAACTGGTTGAGTTGAATAAATCGAAGTTGGGGTTTTCATTCAGGCGATTTCGGCTTGTGATGGAGAGAGTGGATGGACGACATGAGAGTTAGCTTGGTGCAACGAACGCCACAAGGGTGCCTCCTCGACCAAGTGACACCCTCATGCACACATACCATGTCGACCCGAGGGAGAAAAAAACCAGAACGAAGGTGTTAGCTTGAGCACAAGCCGCTCTGAGTGGCACGAAGTGGAGTTGGCATGGGGCGCACAAGCATCATGTGACAAGGAGATGGGCAAGCCAGCGAAGTAAATGAGCGCAGCGAAAGTATAAATAGGGGAGTTGACATGTGGACGGGCGAGCCAACATATGAAGGGACATGACTGTTTCATTGTTGCGATGATTCAATCAATTGCTGTGATACATACAAGTATGGAGTGACTGTGAGTGGAGAGCAAGGATCAGATAATCGGGAAAGAAGAACAGGTGCGAGTTCAATGAACAAACTTGAGACAAGAGCGAAGGCGAGAGAACTATTCAGGTGGGTTTGCAGTAAGGCAGACCACCAAAACAAATTGGGGGAGCCTATCTAGCTGCGAATCAAAGTAGAAGTCTGTGTAGTAAAGACAAACCAAGAGGGGGAACCAAATTTTGGTGACTTGGTATTGTGTTGTAATTTTTGCATGTTGTAAGAGGGGTTCGAGTTGACAGCTTGTGTTGTTAATTATATGTAAAGCTTACTGGTTGAATAAAGAAGTAAGGCCAGAGGGATGTTCCATTTTACATGCGTTCTTGTGGATGATTGAGTACACTTGTGAATTGTTGAAGATATTATTATTTGTGTTGCTTTCACATGTTGAAACATTGTAAAAATAAGAAGATTGTGACAATAAATTTGCTTGCTCTTTATTGAGAAGTTATGAGATTCTGCTAAGTACCTAATATAGAGCATAAACATATTAACTTATTGTGAGGTGTAGTTCGGTTAGATTAACACTGTACTACACTAGGCAGTCGTGAAACATGTTGGTGCTGCATGCTCGAGGGGTTACGGAGCGCCCAAAAAGCGCCTTGTAACCATGTGGAGCCCCTGGGGTCATGACAGGTGGTATTAGAGCACATATCAGAGTAAAGATCCAAGCAGGTATCTAAGCAGATACGAAGAAGGTGGCTTGCAGTTTACCACATGTAGATAGAAGCTGAAGTTGAAGAGGGTAAGGAGGATTGGCTATTGGTTTATGATACAGGGCATATTTGGGTAGAACTTGTCTAAGCCTTAGCAAGGCCACATCCAGAGGCTATTGTTAGCAGGTCAAAATGGTGAACACGAGAGGTAGCTTGGAGACCCAGGATGAGGCTAATCAACAGATAAGGTCCAAATTGTTGAGCAAAGCTTGACTAGGACAATGGATGCTATGGAAGGTCACAAAACCGAGTTTGAAGAGATCCAGAGGGATATTGCAGAAATAAAGGAAGCTATTAATGCAAGATCCTATGCACTTGAGTATACAACGAAGTAGTCTCAACTATAGGAGGATTGGATAAAGTACTTGAAAGAGTAAGTGAGATCACTTGTGGCATTGACATGAGGCTAGGTTGATATGATAGCACTTAGTAGTATTGAACAAGGCCATTGGATAGGGTTCAATTGGTTTATCTATGAGGGTGAAGCTGAAAGAACTACAAAGTATGATGGGACGAGAAGTGCCAAGATACTTTGGAACTTTTGTTGGGATCTAGAGCAAATGCTGGAATAGATGAAAGGATGATCTAAGGAGATGAAGGTTAATGTAGTTGCGATGTGTCTCACAAGAACTACAAAGTTCTAGTGGAGGACTCAAGTAGAGGATTTGGTAGTCGGTCCTATCACAAAGAAGATTTCGACTTGGGTAGAGCTAAAGGTAGTTTTGCACGAGTAGTTCGGACCAAGAAATCATGCATTGGTGCAAGGGACCGCCTTATGGTTTTGAAGCATATAGGGAAGATCCAAACTTACATCAAAGAGTTTTTTGGACTTATGGTAGAGATTAGGGAGATGAGATATCTGATGAGGATCGTATGTATCACTTCATTAACAATTTGTAACTGTGGGCCAAGAGAGATGTCAAGAAGTAGGGTGTCCAAACACTTGCAAAAGCTATTACCACAGTGGAAAAACTCTTGGACTACTAGACAAATGGGAAGGACAAAAAGGAAGTTCAAGGTGATAGAAGTAAGAAGAAAAAGGACCAAGAGAAGAATACGTTTTCCAAAGAAGGAAAAGCAACACAAGTAGGTACTGCAAGGGAGAAGAGGTACATCACATGTTTGATATGTGGAGAGGATCATTTAGCAAGGAATTGCCCCATAAAGAAGAAATTAGCTGCCTTGGAACAACGAAAGGCTGCAAAGGTCGGAATGTTGTAGGCAGTGGGTACTTTGGATGCTCAAAAAGAGACTCAGAGAGGAGACCCGAGTACTACATTGGACACAGCTACTATCTTCCAGGATGAGCAACAATATTGTGGTGTTGCATATGGGGGTATGAGAAGTATAGAGATTGAGTCTGTTATATCTCAACATGTGAATATCATGACCACTTTGACAAACAAGATTGAGGAGATAGAAAAGAGGATGAGCAAATTAAAGCATACACCGAGAGATGATCCATCCAAAGAGGATGCTATTGTGGCATAAGTGGTAAAAGATATGACCAGGAGAGTGTGCCTTGGTATCATAAGGCTAAGGAGGAGGTCAGTGCATTTGCAGTGAGCCTAGGAGGTTGGCCAAGAGATCCTGAGTTGGAGAGGCTTGTTGAGGAAGTTGAGGATAGGATCAAATCATACCCACTTTGGTTGAGGTACGTGGTAGAGAAGTATGGAGGAATACTTCTGGGTGAGTAGTCAGATAGGAGGGACATAGGTGGTAGTCACCATGACTACCACACCTTTTCTTCACATTCAGCCACAAGCAAGTGGCTCACTATTGCAGTTGGATGGCGAGCCAAGACTATGGGGTGCCTAAGATGGTACCTCTATAACAGGGGTAGATTCTACATTGCCTAGGGTAGTACCTCTACATTACATTGTGAGGCATGAGATCCTATGGAACTTGGCATGACGATCAAATTAGATACTTGAAAAGCCAAGTGGCATGAGGGGATCCAACACATGGCATATATGCAAGCGTGATTTTCAGAGATAGTCAGATATGCCATCCAAAGAAGTGATGCTTCCTGATGTCGATATCCAAAGGGAGAGATGACTGTGAGGTTCTGGCTGGTTTATTGCTGGGACGACAATAACTTTGAGTGGGGGATGATGTTAAACCCTAGAGTTGGGTGCGCTTTTAACCAAGTGTGCACTAAGGGCAACAACCCCATTACAACATTTATGATTTTTATATGGCAAGTTATGTGACAATATGAGGGTTTTCGGTTGGTGACTTGGACATGGGTGAGTGCATCAATGGACAAATGAGACACATAGGAGGTGGCAAAAAACTGAAGGCGTGATACGTAGGTGAGGGTATGCACCCAACTGGTCTAGTTGAATAAATCAAAGTTGGGGTTTCCATTCGGGTGAGTTCGAAATGCAATGGAGAGCGTGGATGCACAACATGAGAGTTAGCTTGGTGGAACGAACTCCACAAGGGCGCACCTCGACTAAGTGATGCCCTCGTGTGCACATAGCATGCTAACCCGAGGGAGCAAAAAACTAGAACGAAGGTGTCGGCCCAAGCACGAGCTGAACCGAGTGACACACTATGTCACAGGGTTCGTCGAATTCAAACCTTGAGGTTTGAAAATCAACGAATCTCAAGTAAAAGATTAAATACATTGAAGTTCGACAATGAAATTCGCTGATTGAAGATAGAAATTCCTTTTAGAAATTCGTCGGCTGAAGAATGAAACCCTTTTAATTTTTGGTTATTAAAAACTCTAATGAAAATATCACCAATTTCGTTGAGATTTATCAGCCGAAGATTTAAAATCATTTTTATTTTTGGTTGTTTAAAAACTCAATAAAATGCTAGTGGCCACCAAATTTTGATCGGAAAGAAAATACCACAAAATTTTGTTGACCTTCAATTTAGCTTGATTAAGGCATATAAATATGGGTGATTCTTACCATTGAGTGACTACACCAGTGATTATTACTATATTCCTACAATCATGCAACTATGCTAGTTAATATTGTAATGAATAGTGAGTGAGTTGTCACTCGTGACTGTGCAATAATGTAATTTTTTTCATAGCTTGTAGATTACTAAAGTTTTGAACAATGTAGCACGAGTCTTATAAGACCCGTGAGTACCCACGGGTCTTGACGAGTTTTATAGCAAGACAGTCACTCGCATAGAACTCGTGGTTTCTACCCGTACCTGCATAAAAGTCAGCTACTCGCATTGAATCTGTGAAGAACCGCATATGACCCGCATAACGCTCGCGCAAGCCCTCAAAATTCGATTTATTTATCTTTATCTTTTAAATTTACCATATTTTAAGTTTTTTTTTGTATTTTGTCGAGTCTTATACGGGTCGCCAAGTCAATAGCCAGATGAGTCTTATACGAGTACAAGTCGTGCAACATTGGTTTTGAATTATACTTTATATTTTATATTTAATAAATAGATAGGTTAATATATATATATATATATATATATATATATATATATATATAGTTTTATAAATATTAGTATATTTGAAAATATATAAGGGATGAATTTAATGGCAAACCTTATTCGAATTTCATTGGAAAATTCGAATTTGAATCAAATTTTACCCTTGTCAAAGTCGAACTTGAACTTGAACCATGTGACATACGTGGCACGAAGTGGAGTCGGCTCGAGGATGCACAAGCACCATGCGACAAGGAGATGGGCGAGTCGACAAAGCAAACAAGTGCAACCAAAGTATAACCAGGTGAGTCGACTTGTGGATGGGTGAGCCAACATACCAAGGGACGTGACCATTGAGCTGTCTCGATGGTTGAATCAACTGCCACAAAACATGTAAGTATGGAGGAACAACAAGTGGAGAGCAAGGATCAAACAATTGGGCAAGAAGAACAGGTATGAGTTCGATGAACAGACTTGAGACAAGAGTGAAGGTGAGAGAATCATTTGGGTGGGTCTATGGTAAGGCAGACTGTTGGAATGAATTGAGAGAGCCTATCTAGTGGTGAACCAAGGTGAAAGCCTCTGTAGTAAAGACAGACTGAGAGGCGGAACCAAATTTTTGTGACTTGGTATTGTATTGTAATTTTTACATGTTGTAAGAGGGGACTGAGTAGAACTTGTGTTGCCCATTATATTTAAAGGTTGTTGGTTTAACAAAGAAGTAAGGCCGGAGGGCCATTCCTTTTTACATGTGTTCTTATGGATGATTGAGTACACTTGTGAATTGTTGAAGATATTATTATTTGTGTTGCTTTTACATGTTGAAATATTGTAAGAGAATTGTGACAATAAGTTTGCTTGCACTATATTGAGAAGTTATGAGATCCCGCTAAGTAACTAATATAGAACATAAACAAATGAACTTATTGTGAGGCATATTCCGGGTTGATTAACACTATTCTACACTAGGCAGTTGCGAAACATGCTAGTGCCTCACGCTCGAGGGGTCATGGAGCACTCAAAAAGCACCTTGTAATTGTGCGGAGCCCCTAGGGTCTTGATAGCCACGCTTCGATATTGGCATGGAGGCATGCCCAAAAGGTTCGAAGCATGCTCCCTAAGCACTCCTACTCAAAGTGCATTTTTAGGGGCTGGAGCAAAGTGGGGGTGATGCTTCCTGCAACTATGGGTTGAATTGTAAGTCTACTGGAAACTAGCATATGGTTTAATTATAAATTATAATATCTAGTTGCTAAATTGGCAATTGCACATCCCAAGTTCTATTCTATCACTGAGATGGTAACAAAAACAAGGCCATGTGTCTGCAATCAAGTGACCCAGATCATTTTGCTTTACTTTGCTGCAATGTGCTTACTAAACAGAATGCTGCCAAGTCATAAATAAGTGTTAACATCATAGAAGAATACATACACTGCAAATATTCTAAGCAAATGCCAAATTTAATTGTGAAGGTTGCAAAGTTGTAGAAGCTCTATAGATTAGAGAGGATATTTTATAGCTAGACACGAAGCGTCTTTCAAATGTGTGACCCCTTACCAAAGCATTATTTTTTGAAATTTAATGGAACATTTCAATCTGATTATGTTATGATCCTTGGACCTTAAAACTGATAAGAAATCAATAATTACAGTCCCCTTCGAGGGGAAACCTCCTTTTACTTTGAAGAAATGTACAAAGACAATATTTGATGATCCTAAGATTAGGTCTCCTTAGTGTGTGTGTGTGTGTATATATGAGACAAATGTTACAATTATAATAAAGTGGGACCATGAGGGGTTCTAACCTACATAATAATATAATAATAGAAATGTCATCACTCAATATCTAAGGCTTAAAGTTAATAATGGGTTTTTGGGTTAACATGAGGCTTATATAGGGCTTAACATGCACCCCCCCCCCCTTCAAAGAAGCGTTGTCCTCAACACTTGACTATTTGTAGGTGTTTTTTGCATGAACAACTCATCTTCCCATGTTGCTTCTTCCACTGGTAGGTTCTTCCATTTGATGAGGTACTCAATAATTGCTTGATTTCTCAACTGCATAGTCCTTGTTTCCAAAATTGTTTCTGGTTCTAGTATAATTTTCCCTTCTTCATTAATCGTTGGTAGAATAGTTTGGACTAGGATCTTTTCACAAATTATTGTCTTTAAGCAAGAAACATGGAAGACTGGATGTACATGTGAAGATGGAGGCAACTCTAATTTGTAAGCCATACTTCCAATCCTCTGCAACACCTTATAGGTGCCATAATACCTCAGAGCTAACTTATTGCCTTCCTTTTGTTGCTTTAGAGACATCTGTTTATATGGTTGTAGTATCACAAATACCGAATCCCCCACTTCAAATTCCCTTTCATTGCAATGTTGATCTACTTGTTGTTTCATCCTATTTTGTACCATAACCAAGTTGTTCTTCAATAGTTTGAGAACCTCTTGTTGGTGTTGTATGTGGACCTCTACTGCTTGAGCCTTTATAGTCCCTTTCAAGGGTGATGTGATGAGTGGAGGATGATATCCATAAAGTTCCATAAATGGTGAGTCGTGACATTGTTGATGAAGTATGGAAGCATGTGTTGCACCACCATTTTGCCAAGGCAACCATTTCACTCATTGTGTCTATTTATCATATGCAAAGCAACACAAAGATCCTTCTAAACATTTATTCACAATCTCAGTTTACCCATCAGATTGAGGATGGTAAGATGAGTTGTGAGCCAATTCAATACCCAAACAAGAAAATAATTTAGTCCAAAAGTTTACAGTGGAAATCGGATCTCTGTCACTTACAGTAATCTTTGGTATTTCATGTAGCTTTTGGATTGTTTCCATGAATGCTTTTGCGACAATACTTGCTTTAAAAGGATGAGAAAGAGAGCAAAAGTGGGCATACTTTGTCATTTTATCTACCACTACCATAATGACACTATTTCTTTCAGCGTTGGGTAAACTTGTAATAAAATCGGTGTTGCGAACATCGTGACAAAATTGTGATTATCACGATTTTTCCGAAAAATTCACGAGTTGATGAGAAATAGTCACTAGGCCGCGTGGTAGAGCGATTTTAAAGTTAAGTTTGTTTTTTTTTTCTCTCATTTTGTAGACAGAGGGCAGAGGTGAGAGCTAAGGAGGAGGGGAACTCATCTACAAGGGCAAGAGAGGAGAAAAGTGAAGGAATTTAGCATCCCAAGCAAAAAAATTTCAAGTTTGGACCAAGTTTCTTCAATAGGGAGTGGTTTTTAGGTATGGGCATCAAATTTGGCCCTATTTTTTTTTGTTTTTTCCTTGTTTTTCCTTGGGTTTCTATCACCCATATATTTTCCATGATTTTTGCTTGGACTTGAGTGTGTTTTTTTTTGTCGCTTTTGTTGCATTTAGTGTAGAGAGTTTTTTTGGGTCAAAAATGCAAAATCTTGATTGTTAGTTTTATTTGTTTAATTTCTTCTTATGCCCAATTATTTTTTCCATGGTTTTCTTGGGTTTGAATGTGTTTTTTTTGCCATTGTTGTTGTATTGAGTTGACGTTTTTTTTGTCAAAAATTCAAAATGTTGTGTGTAAATTTTAGTTTCATTTGTTTAATTTGCAATTCTTCTTGTGCCCTAGGTTCAAACTTCAAACTCCAATCTTACATTAAAATTCAAGATTCAACAAAGTTACAAACATGCCAAGGAAATTGAACCCTTTGTGGGAATTTGGTGAACTTGATAGAGGGTTTGACAGATCAAATTTGACTTGCAAGTTATGCGGGCATCATATGATAGAGGGTGGTATATAGATTGAAGTTCCACCTTGCACAAATTCCTAGACATGAGGTAGGGCCTTGCACAAATATAAATCTAGAAATCATCCCCAAAGCCCTCAAATCATTGGAAGAAATAAAGACAACCAAATTGTCCAAGGCAACTCTGAAGAGTTAAATGGTAGGGGGTGGAGTGGCAAGATTGGGAGGTGATCGTGAGAGTGGTACTGGTTCGTCTTCACCATCAACATCTACACTCAACCTCATAACTGCCTCATCATTTTTTGTTCCTAGAACCACACCTAGTGCACAATCATCTATCACGTCAGCTCTTAAAAAAGGGAGAAGGAAGAAGCTGAGAAGTTGTTGGGCAGATGTCTTCTTTGGAGTGATATTCCTTTGCCAGGAACAATCCATTTTTCCAGCCCGCGATTGATGTTATTGCTATTGTTGGCCCAGGTTACAAGGCCCTTTCATATGATGACTTTAGAGGGTGCATTCTTTAGAATGAAAATGTTGACTACACTAAGAGATTGGAGGAGTTTAGGGGATCATGGGCACACACAAGATGCGTTGTGATGTTAGATGGTTGGATCGATCAAAAGGGTAGAAGCCTTATTAACTTCTTGGTTAATTGTCCCACGAGGACAATGTTTATGAAATTTGTTGATGCATCTGCACATATCAAAGATGCACGATTATTATGTGATTTGTTGGACGTGTTCATTCAGAAGGTGGGTCCACAACATGTTGTCCAAGTCATAATGGGCAATGCTACAAATTATGTTGCTGCTGGCAAGATGCTTATGGAGAAGCATCCTAACTTTATTTGGACACCTTGTGTTGCACACTGCATTGGTTTGATGTTGGAGGACTTATGAAAAATTCCTTTTGTCAAGGATATTGTTGAATTATCAAAAAACATTACAAAATTTATATATAATCATGCATCTGTGCTTCATTTGATGAGAACATTCACCAACAACAAGGAGTTGGTGCACCCTACGATTACACGGTTTGTCACTAGTTTCATATCTCTTCAATCCCTCCTGAATTCTATGTGGGATGTGAAGAGAATGTCTTCTTTCATAGGAGTGACGTGCTTTGTCATATAGCCGCAAACCAGAGGGAGAGGCCATATGCAGGTTAGTTTCATACCAAGAAAGCTTATGGGCGGGAGTGCAGGAGGTGTAGCATTACTGAACCTTTGGTAAAGGTTCTTTGATCAGTTGATGGAGACAAGCCCGCAATGGGTTACTTGTATGAGGCCATGGATAGGGACAAAGAATCCATTCACAACTACTTTGATGCTAAGTTGCACGAAACGGGGAAACGGGTACGAGTTTCCGAAACGGGAAGCGATACGAAACGCGACCTCCCCAAATTTTGGAAACGGGGAAACGCGAATATATATATATATTATATTGAAAATATTTAAATATATATATGTGCAATCATAAAGCATAAATGATACATTATAATTTATTACACTTAAACACTAAGATTTAATTTACATCACATTTGATTTACTCATGAATGATCACATAATGAAAATAAAAATATTGGAATATCACAAAGCAACCTTTATTATATATCCAAATCTCAAAATCAACCTTTATCTATATTAATATATGAGGCTGCAAGTACAATAAAGACTATAACGCTGCAAGAGAGAGATCCAAATCAGGATTTTCTGCATCCACATCCCATTCTTTAGAAGGACCACTGTTGTATTGGGAGTCTCCTCCTACATAGTCGAACGACCTTAGTGTTCTTGATTAAATACAAGTTTCATACCCTAGTACCCTACATGCTCTTGATTATTGGGAGTTTTCCCTGCATAGAGGGCTTGGTTCTCTTGATTAAATACAAGTTCCATACCCTAGTACATGATAAAATCCAATGGAAACATTGCAATCCCCCCAATCCTGAAAAACAAATAAGTCTACTGGATTTTGAGTGAGATCTAAAATCCTACTTTCTCCATATGAAATCCAATGAGGGCGAAACCACTCTCAAACATCCTGAGTCATTTCATGGTAATGTTAAAAATTTAAGTAAAAGGATGAAAATGAAAAATAAAGGAGAATATCACTTTTACTTTAAGAATTTAACATTACCATGAACTACATATCCCTCAAACTTCTTGATGAATTGCATATCAACACTAGAGCAAAAATTCACTTTTATAACTTTAGACATGCATCTAGAAGCAACAAGAAGTCACTAACATACGCTAAAAGTAAATTAGAAAACAAATAAAAAAAAATAAAAAAAAAACACAAGTTAATGAGGAAACGTGGGTCGTATGGCCTTGAAATGCGTTTCCGGTCGTACTGGCCATGTTTCCGTTTCGGGAAACGTGGTAGTACAGCCGGAAACGCGTTTCAAGGCCGTACCAAACGTGTTTCCGCGTTTCGTACCAGTTTCCGTACGGAAACAGACCTCTATACCATGTTTCCTGCAACATAGCTTTGATGATAAAGGGGGTGAGGGGTTCGAGAAACAACAACCCATATGGGAAGTGATTGGTAAGCGATGGAACAATACACTCCATCGTCCCATTCATGCTGCAGGGATATACCTGAACCCCACATTTTCTTACTCTTGTGGTTTCTTATTTGATGCTGAGGTCATGGATGGATTCATCACTTGTGTTCAAAAGATGGTGCCATCTCTAGCAGAACGTGCAAAAATTTCCAAAGAAATGGAGATATAAAATATGGCAGGTGGCACATTTAGCTTTGACATGGCTATTGTGGATAGGAAGACTAAAACGCCAGGTAAACTTTAGTTTGTTTCAAATTTCATTGTCTCTTCATACTTTTCTTCAACTTTCAAATTTCATTTTTTTCTTATGTTTATCTTATCTGTTGTAGATGCATGGTGGAGAAATTATGGTGGCAGAGTATCCAATTTCCAAAGGCTTGCCATTTGAGTGCTTGATCAAACATGTAGCTCCTCCGGATGCGAGCACAAGAGTGTATTTGAAAAAATACACACTAAGAAGCGCAACAGGTTAAAAATATTCCAATTAATTTTTTGAATTCATTAAATAATAATTTTTTATGATTATTAATTTATTATTTATAATTTATTAATTTATAACCCTTGTACAGGTTGGAGTCCCAACGACTTAATGACATGGTCTACGTCTACTACAATCTTCGATTGTGGGTGAGGCAACTTGAGAGGACAGCTGATGTGGAGGCCATCTCATTGGATGGGATTGACACCACTGTTGCATGGAGGGTTGAGGCTGAGAGGTCTATCATGGAGTCGACACTTGATTGTTTACAACATGAGGTAGTGGAGGGGGTAGAGGAGGAGGAGGAAGAGTAGGAGGAGCAACAGGAGGAGGAGGTGACACCACCTACCCCTGTCACCAGTAGAGGACGTGGTCTACCTCCTATAGCTCCTAGTTCTTCAACTTCTAGAGCATAACAGAGTTCACTGCCATCCTCAACACCTTCTTCATCTAGAGGGAAAGTTGTTACTTTTTCTCGCAAGAGGGGCAGAGGAAATCAATAGTATTAGTTATTTGGTTCATTTCATTGTATATGATATTATGACTCATGATGTGAGATACATTATTATTTTTTGTTGTTGATATGTTGAGGTTGAGTTGGGACTCAAGACTAAGTATTTAGGACATGATTCACTATTATGTGTGATGGAGCACTAGACATGATATTACACATCTTATATATTAGTTCGCTTTTCATATTTATGTGTCAATGCATTTATTTGATGTTGTGGATGCTTTAGATATTAAAAACATTGTTTTTTTTTGTATTTGCTGATTTTTTTGCCGATTTTTACGATTTTTTCCGATTTTGGACCCTCGCCTATTTAATCTCAATTACGATGTTTGCAACATTGAATAAAATCCATTGAAATTTCTTCTCAATGCTGGCTTTGTATGGCTAATGGTTGAAGGAGCCTATGGTCTTAGATAGTCTCTCTATTTTGTTGGCATACCACACATTCCGCCACAAACTTTTGCACATATTCTTTAAGATCTTCCAAATTTTTCTTTTCGTTGATCCCATGGTATGTCTTCAAGAATCCTAAATGTCCTTCTACAGGATAAGTGTGTAATTCCAAAAGGACCTTTTATTTGAATTAGGATTCTTAAATAATTATTAGCGATCTTGATACCATAACACATCATTTTTCTACATAAAATTTTCTATTGCATCAAGGTCATGTAGCTATTAAATGATATTGCAAATTTTCTCATCTTGTTGCCATTCTATCCTTTCTTCTTCCACCCAGTCAGATTGTGGAATGGAAATAGCACATAGTAAGCCACTTGTGTCTTCCTCTTTTCTTGAGAGTGCACTTGCCACCATATTTTGTTTTCCCTTTTTGCACATAATTTCAAAGTCACAACTCAACATCTTTGTGACTCATTTTTGCTACTCTTCTAAAGATGGTCTTTGCTCCAAGAAGTATTGTTATCCACCACCAATGGGTGACCCATGTAGGAGAAATTTTCTCCAGACTTGTCTTCAGCCGACAACCAACAACCCCTTGTAGCCACCTAATAGCTTGATGTGCGACTATTCTCCGCCACCTGAGCCAACCATTATGTGGCCTTGCTCATCTGTCATGATTGTATGCTTG
Source organism: Pinus taeda (assembly GCA_000404065.3). Classification (NCBI taxonomy): domain Eukaryota; kingdom Viridiplantae; phylum Streptophyta; class Pinopsida; order Pinales; family Pinaceae; genus Pinus; species Pinus taeda. The sequence goes on along the minus strand of APFE031393204.1, from coordinate 57,495 downwards.
AAGGTGGGCCTTCCAATCCCAAAGGTAGGATTTTTCATTATGTAATTAGGTATTTATGCTTGCCTTTCTTAGCCACCTTTGGGTGTGGATTAGTGGGGGGATTCAGCGGAAAGAATGGGCTTGATCTGTACTCTTGTTCCCTTACCTCAACTTGGGGGTTAATCTTGTACCCTAGTCCCGTGGGACCTCCTCTATTGGCTACTAGCTTTATGAGCGACACTATATGGGAAACCCTGATTTTGGGTTGCGTGGTCCCACTTCCCGATACCATATATCTCACTCCCCTCCACTCATTACAAGCCCTTTTTCACATTTTCCCATTTGAGTCCACATTTTTCCAATGGGTCCACAAGGTGCTAGCTTCCCCCTCCCCTTGTCCACACTTTGGGTCGAGCTTGGAACGATGCCCAGGAAGTTGATGTAGCTAAAAAGAAAGATAAAAGCTTAATTTGGCCACTTACAATAGGCAATGTACCACAAAATGCAAAAGATAGTCGGGACATCAAAATTTTGTGCGTGGGCAAAAGCCAAACATGGGCTCCACCCCCTATCATCATGCCCATCACCCTGGTTCCCAGGGCCTCTATGAGTGCCCCCTGCATCATTAAAGAACCCATGATTGCCCCAATCCCTGGTGGGTGATGAACTTCCCAACCTTAAGGGGGTAGTCACTGCTACATCATACACATCATGCTCTCATCCCGTGGAGCCCCGAGCAGTAAAAAAAAGAAAAATCAATAAAAGGCAAAAGACATATGAAGAAGGGTGGAAAAACAAAGGTTGGGGTAACTTATGTACCACGATTGCTCCCTCCTATATTCATATACCCAAGGTGTGGGCCATCTTCGTCATAACCACCCTTATACCATGGCATGTGGCTTGGAGCCTCCCCTCTTACCCCAACTTTGTTCCGTCATTATTTCACATGACATCTGCCATTTGATGGATATACCATGGACCTATCACCCCCTTAGAGGTTGAAATCACCTAATAGTTTCCTTCATTAACCTCTCTTGTTGAGCAAAGTAACACTTGTACATTTTAAAGCCCATTTGAAAGGGCATGCCACTATGAAATGTCCACTTCTAATCTTGATTAGCAAGCTTATATATTCGATTGCACTAATGATTAATTGTATTGGAAGGTGAGGAGATGCATTGGATCTTATACAAGATTGTAGGTGGGTCTTCATCTTGGACTTGGTCTCCCTATACAGGATCCAAGCCCGTCAGAGGGTCACAATGGCACTTGTAGGGTGAGCGTTGAGAGCCATGGGCCTCCACCATTGCAAAGCATTGATTGCCACACCATGGGCCTCCTAAGTACACACATTGTTTATTCGTGTCCCAACCACACTAGAGATGATGATGCACTTGGACCATGTAGCCCATCTGGCCACACATTTGCACCCAACACTTGGCAGCTGATCCAGGGCCCAGAGGAGGTTTTGTCTCATTCGAAGAGACATGGGAGGGCATGTGTCATCTTCCAACCCTCATTGATGGAGCAACAACATGATCTTGAGCCATTTGGAGACCCATGAGACCATTGCTTGTGCCCCATATCCATTTGGGAGCACCATATGATGTTTTGCTTGGAAATCAAGGGGCCACCCCCTTGATCATTGTTTATGGAGCCCTCCTCTTCATCATGGCACTTTGAGGACTCACTTAGGCCTTCCAATGACCCTCTTGCCCATTATTTTACTATTTCGACTAGCTTTGGATGGCTTATCTTTCACTTCATGAGCTATTTGGTGGGCTTGTCACCAAGGGACATATTATTTGTACATTAAAATATTTTTAGGGGCTAGATTAGGCTAATTAAAATTTTTGGAGGCTCATATAAATAAAGCAGAGCCTCATTTGTAATTCATCATCACTTGGATTGGGACATCTCTTCTTGAGAAACTTTGACCTGCTAATTTTGACAAATTTTGGATGTCTTGATGCACTTTGACATTTTGCTATCTTTTCTTGGGGCTTCTTTTTTGTGGACAAACACATCACTTAGAGGTGGACTATTTGTTGATCTCCCATGTTTGACTTTTTCGACCCTAGCGTTGCGCTCTTGGAGGATTCTTCTTTTCGCTTTGTAAGTACTCTTTGATGCTATATTTTACGTTGTTAAATGTCTAATGTATGGAATGTTATTTCGTGATATTTAATGTGCCCTAATTTGATGTGAATTTATGAGAACATTAAAATTATTGGAAAAATTGCATGCCTTACTCATAGACAACGATGAAAGAATGTTCCTAGAGGTCAATTTTATATATTGCATCCTTGAAACTCCATCAAACATTGCCAACGAAGTATAAATTCTATTGTAGCCATGAAGTTATCTCCTCTAGGGTTAACGATGCTGCATCAGGTCTCTTTGAAGAGCGAAATCATCAAATCAAAGTAATTCTTGACTCCATTTTTTCCCAATAGTTAGGCACTGGTCTAGAATCCTTGGTGATCATCTTCTTATTGGAAAATCAATCTTCCTTCACCTCTTTCTCTCTCTTTTCTTCGTCCCTTTAAGGCTAAGGGAGGCCTTGTAGGGCTCGGTGCGAAATCCTCTAGGAGAGTGCGTTTTGAATTGCATCCAGATAGGATTGTTCTTTAGTCTCTCCTCTAGGCATCCTCAAGTTTTGAACGAATTCTGATTGTGGAATCTCATTTTCTTTGATGCCCTGGCCACTGTACCAAGCGGGAACCCTTGAAGCTGCCCTTCAACTTAGGGATTTCTTGAAGGTTCATACTCTAGTAGTATATCACTTGAAACCTTTTCTTCTGACTATCTTGACCTTGGATGAACTCTTATTTCGTCAAATATCTCAACCCTGGGTCTCGTATAATATTTCTCTGAAGGGGCTTTTCGTGGAAAGTCATCCTAGCTCCTCCCAAAGCTCATACTTTAATTGAACCTTTCATTGAATGAGCCATCCTTGCCTCCCTTTGAACCCTAGTGTAGACATATTGATCACAAGTGAGGGATACTGGGACTCCTCCCATCAGTGAAAATTCGAGAAGAGAAGGGGACATAGGCTGTGGTGACAGTGGGCCTTTGTCCCAGGGTGTTGTTATGCCGTCTAGCCTATTCACTAGGCCTGCTAGTTTGTGCAACAACAAGTACTTCAAACTATCTTGATTTGTTTTTATTTTGAAGTGTCTTCCTATTAGGTCGGACGTAATTTCTTAATTGCATGTAGTACGACCAACATATTTTTTTCATAGATGGGTTTGAGTAAGTTTTATCGTTTAAGTTCACTGCTTTCAAAGGCAAGGGGCTTCCTTCTTGCATCAAAACTACACCAATGCCATGGCCCGATGCATGACACTCCACAACGAAGCTTTTTGTGAAGTCAGGTGTCGCCAAGACAAGAGTTGTACACATAGCCTCTTTAAGTTATTCAAAAGCTTAGGTTGCTTCTTTAGTCAAAGAAAATGCTTCCCTCTTTAGTAATTTTGTTAGAGGTGCTACTATTTGGCCATAATTCTTGACAAACTTGTGGTAATACCTAGTCAATCCGAAGAATCCTCTAAGTTTCTTCAAGGTATTGGGGATTGGCCATTCCCCCATAGCTTTGATTTTGTTAGGATCCACCTTGACACCATCATGTGATACATGACCCTAATATTCCACTTCTTAAACCCCAAAGGCACACTTGAAAGGATTTTCATATAGTTGTTGCTCTTCCAATAGTGTCAAGACCCTGTCAATATGTTGTACATGCTCTTCCTAAGATTTGTTGTAGATTAGTATGTCATCAAAAAATACTAGCACAAATTTTCTAAGGAATGGTTTGAAAATAGAATTCACCAAGCTTTGAAATATTGAATGTGCATTTGTAGGTCCAAATGGCATAACCAAAAACTAACCAAAACCTCATAATCACCTTCATGCATTCTAAAGGTTGTTTTGGGAATGTTCTCTTGCCCCATTTTGGTTTGATGATACCCAAAACGAAAAACTTATATTTGATTGTCATTTTGTTGAGTTTGTAGTTTGGACACATATGCCACGAACCATCCTTTTTGATAACCATCACCATTGGTGAAGAGAGCACTTTGGCTAGGTTAATGATGCTCACCTCTTTGTTAGTTTCTATAGCATCAGAGGTGTTCTAGTCTTGAAACTTTGTGGAGAGGCTAAAACACAAGAGTTTCCATAACCCTGAAATTGTTTCTGGAACTTCCACCTAGAAGTGTCTCAATTAGAATATTAGCCTATTTTTAATTATTTTTGTTATCACTCTGTAAATTTCCCTAGGTGAGGAGAGAAATTTTAGAGGTAACCACAAACCACTTCTAGGCTAGAATTTGGCCCTTCTAGCCTGGAGAGGGCTCTCTCACTTAGTTTATTCAACAAATATGATATTCGGCTAGGTAATAAGCTCAACAAGGTTTGATTTTTAGAAGCTTTGTTGATGAGAAAAGAGACAAATCCATTGGGCATGGAGTCATGTCAAATCACTATTTTGTCCAGTGATATGATGGAAAAAAAGAGGGTTTCTTCACAGGGGCAAGGTAGGCAGCTTTGGTAGTGGAATTTAGGTCATATTGTTTTAGGGGGTGAATGTAGAAGAGGTGAAAGACCACACATTAGAGCATCAAACCATGGATGAATTCTAAAATGTTGCGTTTAAGCTGAAAACATTGATAACTTGGCAAAACTAAAATAGAGCATCATTAAGATGAATTCTAAATCAATCATTTGGTTTTTCCAAGCAAGAACATACACATTTAAGGGATGTAAACACACAAGATAACTTACAAGATCAACGGAGCACAAACCACCAAAATTCTGACACATTAATCCCTGCAAATCACCTGTCTATTTCATTCATTCACTGGCAAGTTTTTAAAAAAAATACAGTGCTCTTTTCCTCTAATCTCAACCAACAGACAACTCTTTCTACATCCAAATTCATGAATTATATACAATATGCTCTTCCTAAGTCTAAGGGGGTGGAAATCTACCTATTCCCCAAATAGATAAAACTAATTACATGAAAATAGCAAACAAAACCACTTTCCTAGGTACTAGGAAACTATCTTTGACCTATTTATTATAACTTTCCTAATACATCAACAACTTGGAATATTTGCAAATAAATATTAACTACACCTCCCAAGACAATAAGCCATCTATCCACATGATCTAAACTACTTCTAGAAGCCAAAAAATCGAAATTTGAAATAAAATGGTGTTTACTGTCCAGACTTGCAGCGCATTAGCGAGATTCACAACAAATTGAAGTAGCGCTCCATGTTCTATATGGTTGCAGCCTTCCTCTGTCAAAATGGAGCAAACGGATATGCTTCAAATACCTCTATGATGGTAATGAACCTCTTAGATAAGATTCAAAGTGCTTGCAAACCTCCTTTTGGACTATCCCCCACTTTCGCACCAAAATTATCAATTTTCGTAGTGTGACTGATATTTCTTCAATATCTCCCAAATGGTGAATCATATTGAGTTGAAAGTTGGACAACAAGTTAATATCATCATAATGCTTCTCCACACCAAATTTGAGCCAAATCCAACTCACGGATTTCAAGAAAATCTGAAAATGGATGTAGGTGATAGTAGCTTGTTTCTCAAAAATCGTGAAGCATTTTGGGCTGAAATTAATTGAGTTTACTCATCTCAGCCCCATAGATCTACTGTACAAATTTCAGGGCAAATGGGTACAGGGTCTTAGAGATATGGTGAAAATATGGTGACTGTGTGAAAACGCAATGCTCCATGGTTGAGATACCTTCGGTCACTCCCAGAGTTGCTTGATGACTTCAACAAGTGTGAAAAGGCCTAAACATCATCAACTCCTTCCTTAGAAACTTTCTTTTATCTCACAAAGCCCCCAAATCTCTAAATTTCACTTTCATAAAAAATGCAACAATAGTGAGAAAGCGCAGCGCCACCTGTCCTCTATAGGTTTTGATCAACAGTGATGTATTTGAACAAGATGCATATCCTTTTCATGATGCTGACATAATGCTAACCATGCTGGAGACCCCTTTCAAACCTTTCTTCATCAAAAATACCAAACATTCTTTTCCACACCCAAAAAAGCAGCAAAGATGAGTTTTTTTTTCTCTTGTAGGCTTTCTATGATTTTTTGCTGGTTCATACATGCAATTGGGGATTCATTCAACATTAAGGGACAAGGATAAACTTGGATTTGCACATGTGAAGGAGAATTAACCACCGATATGTAGGAATTGCAGCGATGTGTGGATTCGTAGCGCCCCTGCCTCCCTTTCGCAGCAAATCAAAACAAGCATACCACAACTTCCGAAAGAAATGGAGAAGCCCTGAGCAATGTGGAATGAAGAGGAAAGTTAAAATAATCTTGCAAAACGGCCTGGAGCAAAAATGATGACGATAATGGTGATTGGGAATGGAAATTATCAATGCGCAACACCTCCTGGAAAATGCAGCGCATGGGGAAAAGGAAAGTAGTAGGATTGTCCTGATCGTTATCTTCCCACTGAAATCATAACCTGTCATTGAAATGACATTCAAAATGACTCACAAAACCTCCAAATTTGTGTCTAATCCATCTCATGATTTATTTGATGTAGACTTAACCTCTAAACTTAGGTGACCCGCTTATGATACTCAAGGTTTGATAATATGAGCCCTAGACTCCTCTACAATGACAAATGACTCCTCATGATTGCCAATTCAAATAATGACTCTTTGTGACCTTACAGTTCGAATTATGGCAAAAAGACTCTTTTTTGACTCAACATATTTACAATGACATGTTGACAAATTTGGCCTCTTTGTACAAAAAAAACCCCTTTAGACCATGACACTCGTGAAACCAGTACTAATATTTACAAAATTGACCTCAAATGAAATAGTAAGATAAAAGTGACTAGAATTCCTATATTATAGGACCTTAACAATTTCCGAAGTTCAAACTTAGGAAAAGGGGTTAATTAATCAGAATTAATTGAGATAAGGTGTGAATCATCTAGAAAATTACACGAATCGACTAGGAAATAATCTCAAGCTTTGATTAAGTTTTAATCTTGGCTGTTGGAGGTCCAATAGAAGATTCTGTTGGAGGTCCAACAAAAGATTATAAGAAGAAGTCGATGGGTAGATGGAAAACACACTTGTAGAGTTCAATTTCCTTAGAGATTTCGATTTTTCCAAAGAGCCAACAGTGGGTGGAAGAGTTTGAGCTTCAGTGGCAGTCAAGTGCCGAGATTTTGCTTGGAGTGAGGGTAATTTCCCTCAGATTATTTTTGCCAATATTTTCTCTACAGGATAGCCAGTTTTCGACATCCAAATTGTACTCGAAATTTTTCACTGCTGCCTCAGCTGCTGCATTGGTTTTCCCAATTTGGGTTTTTCCAGGGATATTTGTTCAAAAATAATTGTGTTAATTTTTATGTCTGTGTGCTAGTATTTTCTCAATTTCCAATGCTATTTTCTTCCGCAATTTATTTGTGAAGATTGTAGTGTGAATTATTTGGTATATGACGTAGCAAATAAATTGTTAAATTAATTAACAATTAGAAGAATAATTTCCAGTTGTTGCAATAGGATTTCAGACTTGAAATTTTCACAAAGTATCAGAGGGTTATTGATTAGCTAGGAAGCTAAGAAGCGAAAAAAGGAAAATTTCACGGTTCAAAGGGAACAACATATCAAAATTTTTTGGTGCTGCACAGTGCCTAGCTATGCAATATGAATTTCTGGGGCAAGGGTTTGATTTTCAGTTGCAGGGTGGCAGCAAAGTATATTTGCCCGGAATAGTGATTCCAACAGGCGGAGGGAGCAGTAGCAACTCAGAGTTTTGTTGAGTGAATTCCTTGGTTGGATGCAAAGGGTTTTGCAGTGGTTTGTAGTAGCAGAACCAGCATTGGGTGGAAGAGAAAAGCACACACAACAGAGGGAAAATTTATCTCACGGGACTTCGAGTTTCAAAGGTTCGTTTTTTCTAGTTGTAGATTGGCAGTAGCCGTGAGTATATTTTCTCACTCTAGTAGGGGGTGCGAATAGTAGTTCCAGCAATCGAGCAAAGGAAAAGAGGGAGTTTTCGACAAGTTTTTTTGAGATGGCCACAACTGGGTTTAGAGATCAAGGTAGGTTGGAGGGAGCCTCCAACTGTGTCATATGGAAAGCTAGGATGTCCTTCCTTCTAGATGAATATGGCCTGAAAGCCTACATAGACAATGTGGTAGCAATACCCTAGGACCCTGATCAATTGTAGGAGTACAAAAGAGAAATGGCGAAGGACCCTGATCAATTGAAGGAGTACAAAAGAGAAATGGCGAAGGAGTTGAGGCGGACTCTAGTAAAGAGCACCATCAACGATAGTAGTAGCAAGACCTTGAAGAGTGAGAAGGAAGAGGAAAATGTGGCCCTAACATCAAAGGGTCCTAGTTAGGGGCAAGGGGAAAAGAAGAAGAAGAAGGACTTGTCAAAGGTCAAGTGCTTTAGATGTGGTGAGTTTGGTCACTACAGTTTGCAGTGTCTTCTAAAAATGAAGGACAAGAAGGAGAAGCAAGACCAGGTGACAACATCAATCAAGATAGATAAGCTATCCTCCAGGTTGGAGGAAGAGTTTGCTATGTTAATAGCTATACCTCCAAGAGTGAGGTGGGGTGACATGGAGTTGTAGTCTAGAACTGTAGAAATTTGGTTTAGGGTCCATTGAGGTGTCCTCCTCATAGATCATTACCTTGCTACAGAGGCCCACAATATTCAGTAGGATGATGGATCAATGTTAGAGATGCAGTCAGATTCCGGAGTGACAATTGTAGACTAGTACAGTAGATCCAGGTGGATATTGGTGGCCACCTGCCAAGTCCACCTGGACCCCCACCATTGTCTTTTTTCAGTTTCCTTAATTGTAGCACAACTTACTATTTTTAGCAGTTTTTCGGGTCCTGAACTTCTGGAGCCGTT
>APFE031393204.1:30546-48371 GCA_000404065.3 Pinus taeda | reverse complement strand
GGCATGTAGCCATCACATCTCTTCTCAGAGATAAGCTACCATCGCCCTAGCTAGTTTATTTCCATCTCTGATTGTAAGCATATTTCAGTATTTTCAATTAATGAAATGAAGTATTATTTCCGTTGCATATTTGTGTATATGGTTATCTCTGTAATTTGTTGCGTTCCTGTTTAAATCCGGATCAACAGTCAAGTGTTGAGGAGCGCAATGCAATGTTGACAGCAAAGTAGGCGACTCAATGAAAAGTTGGCAACAATGCAGATTCTTCATTTGACAGTGCATATGCTAGTAGTAGTTAGGACTCAGGAGACAGATGCAACAGACGCAGATGATTCAATATTTAGAATGCTTCTCATTTGCAACAGCAACAGATGAGAGCGAGTTGCAGTGCAGATGCATGGTTGGAAGCAATATGGCAGTGTAAGTAGCAACACAGATGCAACATCACAGTTGCGCAGTGGTTGGTGGGTAGTGGCCAGACATCAGTAGCGTGATAAAGGGTGGTACAGAGACAGAGTGTTGTGGCAGATTGTGCAACACTAGAGAGAACACCTTCCTTGCTAAGAGGGAGTGTTAGTTTTTGTAGCATCAGAGGTGCTTTAGTCTCAAAACTTTGTGGAGAGGCTAAAACACAAGAATTCTCCATAACCCAAAAATCATTTCTGGAAATTCCACCTAGAAGTGTCTCAATTAGATTATTAGCCTATTTTTAATTATTTCCTAATTGTAAACTTAGGAAAAGGGGTTAATTAATCATAATTAATTAAGATAAGGTGTGAATCATCTAGAAACTCACACAGATCGACTATGAAATAATCTCCGCCCTTGATTAAGTTTTAATCTTGGTCGTTGGAGGTTCAACAAAAGATTATAAGAAGAAGTTGATGAGTAGATGGAGAACACACTTGTGGATTTCGATTTCCTTGGAGAGTTCAATTTTTCTAGAGAACCAGCAGATGTCGGAAGAGTTCGAGCTTCAGAAGGAAGCAGAGATAGAGTGTAATATTCCTAATTAGCCATGGCTAATTGGAATATTTGATTTTGCTCAATTTTTGCCTTCTATAGTTATTTATAAATAAAAAAGTGAGAAAAGGGGACATAACTCACTTTTAGAATAAAAGTCACTTCCTAGTAGCACAACGTTGTGACTTAAAGGGGAGCCAAGGGGGCCAAAGGGGTACGCAGAGATGGAGCGCACGCAGACACTTGGAGGGACTGCGTAGAAGGGAAGAAACACATGGCAAGAGAGGAATTACGTTGGAGGAGGTGAGCCTTGGGATTGAGAGAGGCAAAGGCTATAAAGGAGAGAGAAGCCCCCTCATTTTGATCATTCGATTATGTGCATTTGAGCTAGTCATTTCGACTTGGAGCACGCTGGCTGTTTAGCTAGTCTGCAACACTCTTTAGTGCATTGAGTGTCTTCGTTCGGAGATCTCACCCTTAGCCCTAGGGGACTTCGAGTGCTTGCTCGGGCAAGGTATTTCCATTAGCATTTTTGCAGTAGTTCCATCAGCATTTTGGCAGGAGGATTGAGCATCGTGGAGGACTGCGTAGCACTGAGACAGATGACGCAGTTCTTTCTGGCAGGGGTTCTGGATTGAGGGTTGTAGCAGGATTTGTGCTGGGAGATTGAGCAAGGGATTAGCCTTGCATATTGGAGGGTTTTGGCCGAGGTTTCAGGTAGATTCTGCAGAGTTTCATTTAGTGGCAACATAGAGCATTGAGGGACTACGCAGAACCCCAAGGGGGTGATTTTCGGGGGTCGGCCATTTTAGAAAAGCTTTCTGGGTTTTTCTGGGTTTCTTAAGTAGAGTCAGATTCTAGAATTGCAGCCTTTGCTGAGGAGGGGAACAACTCCAAATCCTCGTTTGATTTCCAGCAACAGCAGTAGCACGACAGTTCTCCATCAGTTGGGACGCAGATCAGAGAGAGGCCATTCCTTTGCTATTCTGAGTGTATTTCTTCACTTGCCTTGTGCAAGTCGAGGTGCCACCTTTCTAATCACCTCCTGTACTCATTTTATTGCTCAATATAATAAAATGGCTTAGCATTTCTCTTTGCATTTCTTGAGTATCTGCCTATATTTCATGTTTATATTATTATATATTGCACCACTGTCATTTTTATCATTTTGAGCATCTCGATTATTATATCATTTGTACGTATTTGGTTGGAGTTACTAGGATTTTGGAGGATATCTCTAAATCGAGATATTACAGGGGTATCAGAGCATAGATCTGGGTCTGCATGTGGAGCTAGCAATCTATGACACCGGGGGAAAAGCCTTATATTTGTTACAGAGGTAGGAGATATAGAGACACTGGGCGTAGGTTGGAGAATACCTACGAAGAGGGAGACTGTGTTCTGATGGTGGACGCATAATAGGAGGAGCCTGTGGTGGACGCAGAGCAGAAGGATCCGATGGCAAACGAGGACGGGAAGAGATTTGTGGATATGCTCCTCAAATCAGTGCAAGATCTGTCGAGGCAGATTGAGGTAATGGGGCAGAGATTCACGGCAGTAGAGGCCAGACAGTGTGAGAGGCCACGGGTTTTTCAGATTGGTGAGGGATTGGGTGCATCCCATCATTTGCCAGAGCAGCGTGATACTGCGCAGCAGGTGGCTTCGCATGCCCCTACACGCTCTACCATGCCCACGTTCTTAGGAGCAGACATGGGGGCCAAAGCCCAGCAGGAGGCAAAGCCTGGTCATATGGGCGATTTTTTTGCAGAGTACCAGGCCTATGGGTAGGAGTTCAGGGAAGCCCTCTCATTCAGAGACTTTGTTCAGCTCCAGCGGGATAGTAGACCCCGCGACCATCACAGAGGATACTGGCATTACCATGATGGCGACACCCATCATGCAACGATTAGAATTCACTTGCCTATTTTTGATGGTTCATCAAACAGTTCGGCAAAGTCTTGGGTGGAGAAGCTGGACATTTATTTCCAGCTTAACCAGATGTTGGAGATAGAGGCCATCAAGGTGGCAACATTGCATTTGGATGGTGAGGCTCAGGATTGGTGGTTTCATGGGATGGTTACACTCGGACACTCCACAGTGACGACATATGCCGAGTTCACCAAGAGATTGATGGAGTGATTTGATCGGAGGGATTTAGAGCAGCATTTTGTTGAGCTGACGAGGCTCAAACAGACGGGGAGCCCAGAGACTTACATTACAGATTTATTGAGGGTCTCAGTGATGGTGCCAGATCTATCCATGGCACGAAGGATCTATATGTATGTTGAGCGGTTAGCAGAGCCACTTCGGGGTTTAGTCCGATCCACTAGACCAGCCACACTCCAGGACGCCATTAGCAGGACCCGGGACTTACAGGATGTCTTAACCCAAGACCCGGACATCTTACCCCTAGAGACAAACTTTCCAGTCTAAGGGGAAGGATGTGAGGATTCCACCTCCAAAGGGGAATCCAAGTCGAGCACAGATTGACGATGATGCCAGGAGGGAGCTGAAGAAGAAGCGGTTGTGCTTCACCTGTCAGGTGCCGTGGGCACCAGGACATAGATGTGCTGTTGGCAAAGCACATTTTATTGAGGTCTTCTCTGAGAGTAGTGGGGAAGAGGATGATGTGGAGGCAGGAGATAGTCACGCCGTGTAGGGACCTTTGCCACCTCCACCGCCAGCAGCAGGTGGTGCATTTTTTGCACCTACCAGAGGGGCCCTTGCAGCATGGCGAGGAGTTCCCAAGTATTTGACGCTACGCGTACGGGGGACAGTACGTGGCTAGTGAGTATCAGTTTTGGTTGACAGTGGGGCAACCCACAACTTCATCGATGCAAAAATGGTTGAGCAGAGAGGTATACAGACAAAGAGCTTCGATGGGTTTTCAGTTTTGGTCCCAGGAGATCAGACCATGATGTGTGCTCGTTATGTTCCAGAGCTATTAGTGACGATGGGCACCTACACATTGACTGACCACTTTTTCGTGGTCGATATTCCGGACACCAACATGATACTGGGTGTTCAGTGGCTCATCACTCTAGGGAAGGTCATGACAGATTGGAAGACCCTAGAGATGGAGTGGGATGATGAGAAGACAGGGAGGCATGAGAAGATACGGGGAGAGCACACATATCCGCCTCAGACTGTTTCGGCTCATCGGATGGAGGCAATCTTCTGGAAGGGAGACGTAGAGTGGGCAGTAGAGCTGCGTGCATCAGAGGTAGCGACTATAGGGCGGACGGTACATCTGGAGATACAGTACATCCTTGACTGGTATGCCATAGTGTTTGGGGAGATTTTGCCAGGACAGCGATCAGACCAGGGGTTTGAGCACACCATTGAGTTTCAACAGGGTATTCAAGCAGTGATTACTACCCCCTATAGGCATCCCAAGGCCTATCGGGATGAGATTGAGCGGGTCATTCAGGAGTTGCTGGCTCTTGGGCACATTCGGCCGAGCACGAGTCCTTTTGCTTCTTCCATGGTGTTGGTGAAGAAGAAGGACGACACATTGAGGATGTGCATTGATTACAGGGCCCTGAACAAGAAGACATTGAAGAACAGGTACCCCATACCCAGGATAGACGAGTTGATGGATGAGTTGAGAGGAGCATGGTTCTTCTCAAAGATTGATTTGAGATCTGGGTACCATCAAATTCGCGTGAGGGATTAGGACATTCCCAAGACCGCCTTCAGGTGTCACTATGGGCACTTTGAGTTTTTGCGCCCCAGCTACATTCCAGTCCTACATGAATCACATCTTCTGTAGTCACTTAAGGAAGTTTCTGTTGGTGTTCTTTGATGATATCCTCATTTACAGTAGGACTTGGGAGGAGCATCTCCAGTACATTGAGACAGTGTTACGCATCTTGGAGGAGCAGCAGTTCTATGCCAAGCTCTCCAAGTGCGAGTTTGGGTTGACGGAGATGTTGTACTTGGGACACATCATAGGGGTGGACGGAGTGAGAGTCCATGAGGAGAAGATCAGGGCCATCAGAAATTGGTCGAAGCTGAGGAAAGTGACAGAACTTCGGGGATTCATTGGCATTTGTACTTACTACCGGAAGTTCGTCAAGAGTTTCTCACAGCTTGCTGCACCCTTGACAGATCTGACAAGGAAGGGGCATTCAGTTGGTCGGATACAGCGCAGCGAGCCTTTGACAGGCTCAAGGAGTTTATGAGTAGCTACCCAGTGCTTGTATTGCTGCTTTTTTCGCAGCCATTTGTTTTGGAGTGTGATGCGTTGGGAGAGGGGATTGGCGTAGTGTTGATGCAGGGAGGTCACCCTATAGCCTTTGAGAGCTGGAAGCTCCTTCCGCATGATAGGTTGTATTCTATATACGACAAGGAAATGCTGGCCATTATGCATGCATTGGCCAAGTTCCAGCAGTATTTAGTGGGTAACAAGTTCAGGGTGAGGACTGATCACAATAGCCTCTGGTTCTTTTTAGAGTAGAAACAGCTATAGGAGAGGCAGCAAAAGTGGATCAATAAGATCCAAGCGTATGACTTTGACATTGAGTATGTCAAGGGTAAGAACAACGTGGTAGTAGATGCCCTTTCACGTAGACCAGCCACGTTGTCTCTTATGAGCTTGGACACAGACTGGAGGGCTCGACTCTTAGTAGAGTACTCCAAGGACAGATTTGCATGTGAGGTTCTAGATGGGCAAGTGGCGGATGACAGGTACAGGGTGGTCGATGAGATCATCTACTACAAGGACCGGATCTTTTTGACTGAGGGATCTCAGCTCAAGAAGAAGATACTTCGGGCATCACATGATTCACCATTGGCCGGCCATTAGGGGTTTACCAAAACCTACAGGGCCATTAGAGAGAGGTTCTCATGGAAGGGCCTCAAGGAGGACGTACTCCAGTATATCCGGGAGTGCGATATTTGCTAGAGGAACAAGGGGGAGATGAGCCATCCCACAGGATTATTGCAGCCTCTTCCCATTCCGGAGGGGAAATGGGAGTGTATTTCGATGGACTTCATCACAGGGTTGCCCATGGTACAGGGCAAGGATTGTATCTTTGTCGTCGTTGATCGACTGACAAAGTACGCACATTTTTTCGCCATATCCGCACACTACACAGTAGTGCAGGTGGCTGAGTTGTTCTTCAAAGAGGTCTTCAGGCTACATGGTCTTTCTAAGACCATCACCAGTGACAGGGACAACCGTTTCATGGGCGAGTTTTGGCAGGTGCTTTTCTGGTTGGTGGGGACAGAGTTGACACCGAGTACCAGTTATCACCCACAGACGGACGGGTAGACAGAGATAGTTAACAAGTGGTTGGAGGGCTACTTGCGTAACTATGTCAATGGGCAGCAACGAGCATGGATGAAGTGGTTGCATCTGGGGGAGTACTGCTACAACACTACACATCATATGTCCATTGGTATGTCACCATTCTATGCTTTGTATGGATATCATCCTTTATCTTTTGCTGACATGATGTTTGGTGCTAGCAAGGCTCCAAGAGCCAAGATTTGGATCCAAGAGAGTCAAGATATTCTCTGAGCTCTCAAGGATAATATGGCTATAGCGCAGAACCAGTAGAAGTTGTATGCTGACAGGGGTCGGGTGGAGAGACAGTTTGAGGTAGGGGACTTGGTCTACCTACGATTACAACCATACTGACAGTCGTCACTGAAGCAGAAGGGGGCTGAGAAGCTCAAGCCTCGCTTTTATGGGCCATACAGGTGATATGCAGGATTGGACAGGTTGCGTATGAGTTGGAGCTGCCCCAAGGCAGCAAGATTCATAACGTTTTTCATGTATCATGCCTGAAGAAGGCATTGGGCAGCGAGTGACAGTGACAGATGAGCTACCACCCACGGATGATAAGGGGCATTTGGTGTTGCAGCCAGAAGCTATTATTGATACCAGGGAGAGGCAGCTGCGGAGCAGGACGGTCTGAGAATTCTTGGTGAGGTGGAAGAATTTAACGGATGAGGATGCCACTTGGGAGAGTGAGAAAATTTTGCAGCATCCATCACTTCAATTGCTTGAGGACAAACAACATTTTGCCGGGGGAGACTATATATTCCTAATTAGCCATGGCTAATTGGAATATTCGATTTTGCTCAATTTTGCCTTCTATAGATATATATAAATAAAAAGGTGAGGAAAGGGGGACATAACTCACTTTTTGAATAAAGTCACTCCTTGGTAGCACAACGTTGTAACTTAGAAGGGGAGCCAAGGGGGCCAAAGGACCATGTAGAAAATGGGCCCACGTAGACACTTGGAGAGACTGCGCAGATGGAGAGGAGCACGTGGCAAGAGAGAGGATACGGAGGAGGTGGGCCTTAGGGTTTTGAGAGAGGCCAACACTATAAAGGAGAGAGGAGCCTCCTCATTTTGGCATTGGATTATGTTGCATTTGAGTTAGTCACTTCGATTTAGAGCACGCTGGCTTATTAGCCTGTCTGCAGCACTGTTTAGTGCATTGAGTGTCTCCGTTCGAAGATCTCACCCTTAGCCCCGAGGGACTTTGAGTGCCTGCTCGGGCAAGGTAGTTTCATCAGTCTTTTGCAGGAAGTTCGATCTTTGGAGTTGAGGAGGAACTGGGCATTTTGATGAATGCGCAGTCTTGAGAGAGGAGGACGCAGTCTCTTTTGGTAGGAGCTCCGGATTGGGTTTATGTGGAGGATTTGAGCTTGGAGATTGAGCAAGGGATCAGCCCTTGCATATTGGAGGATATTGGCAGAGTCTCGGGCAGAGTTTTGGAGGATTCTCTTCAGTGGCAGCACAGAGCCTTAAGGGATAGTGTAGATCCTCAAGGGGGTGATTTTCGGGTGTCAGCTATTTTAGAAAAGCTTTCTGGGCTTTTCTAGGTTTATTGAGCAGAGGTTGATTCCATAGTTTCAACATTTTCTGAGGAGGGGAACAACCCCAAATCCTCTCTTGATTCCAGCAGTAGCAGCAGCACAGCAGTTCTCCGGCAACTTGGATGTAGTTCAGAGAGAGGTCATTTCCTTACCATTCTGAGTGTATTTCTTCACTTGCCTTGAGCAAGTCGAGGTGCTATCTTTCTGATCACCTCTTGTACTCTTTCCATTACTCAGTATAATAAAATGGCTTAGCATTTCTCTCTACATTTCTTGATTATCTACTTATATTCCATGTGTACACTATTGTATGTTGTACTATTGTTATTTTTATCTCTTTGAGCTTCCCGGCTACTATACCACTTGTGTGTTTTTCTCCTATACTCTTAGAGAGAGTCTGGAAAGGGCCAGGTAGCCTTCAGATCTCGTCCTCTTTTTAGAGGCGACATATCTGGTAAACGCCCTCCTAGTCCATCTCTGGTTGGAGTTTGCTTGTGTTTGAGGGATATCCCTGAAAAGGGATATTACAACTATCCATCAAAGAAGACACCTAAGCAAGAAGAAAAGCCTTGTATAAAGGTACCTACAAGAAGAGCAAATCAAAGAGGGACCTACATCAAGCTACACCATCTTCAAAAAGGAAATGCACCACAAGTCAAGTCATTAAGCAAATCTCATCATCAAGCAAGTCCATTTGAAGAACATCAAGATCTAAGGAAGGCAATCCATCAAGTCTTCAAGAAGAAAGCAAGTTCACTACATCTCAAACTCTATCAAGTAAGTATATGTCCCCTTCTGAATATACCTCAGTATCTTTTGCCAAGGAAAGCAACAAATTGGTTGGGACCACTAACTTCCTTGCATGGAAGAAGAGGACTGATTTACTTCTCAAAGATAATGAACTTCTAGACCTCATCAAAGTGAATATCATTATCCCTGCTAAGGAACAAACTCAAGCCTTAGCCAAGTGCAATAAGGATGAGACAAGAGCTCAAAGGATTTTAATAGAATCCATCAAAGACTCTCATTTTTTATGTCTGCAAATTTGAAACATCAAAATAAATCTATGATAAACTTATAGAGCTATTCTCGGTAAGCACAGCTACAGAAGTGATATCTCTACGAAATTATTTGTACAAGATGAAAATATCAAAGGAAGGAATAAATCCCTACTTCATGAAGATCTCTAAGATGAGGGATCAACTTCAAGAGCTAGGGCAAGTCATGTCTGATAGAGAAATGACAACTGCAGTACTCAATGCTCTAGCTGAGGATTGGGGCAACTTCGCATCAGGCATATATGCCAAGACGGAAGCTACCCCACTAAGTGACCTATGATCTCTATGCAAGATAGAGGAAACTAGACTCAAAGCAAAAGATGATATGGCATCAAAAGAGCAAGCATTAGCGACCATAGCCAAAAGAAACGGAAAATTTGGTCCACGAAGATCAAGCAATAGAGATATGTCCAAAGTCCAATGCTTTGGATGCCAAAAATATGGACACTACGAAAGGGATTGTCCTAAACTTAAGAAGGACAACAACAACAAGAGAAAAAGGGAAGAAGCTCATGTAACTCAAGAAGTGAAAGAAGAAGACAAGAAGCAGAAAAAGGAAGATCCTCCAGATCTCTGCTATGACTAAGTCAACCTCTTTACTTAAAGTCTTCTTTCAAATTTTTGAGTTGTATAGGAGCATATAGAAATAGAATAGAATGCATGGTTAAAGATATCTTCTAGAATATAGGAGCATGGTGTAGATATAGCTCAAAATATTCATATAGAAGGAGCATACCTATTATAAGACCTCATCCACAATAAACGAATAATTGATCATGATTAAAATTCTTAGAAGGCCTCCATCATCAAAGGAAGAAACATTTGCAAGATGAGGGTCTTCAAGATCCTCTGATATAATCTTCAAAAGAAGGTTCATACATAAGGGCATATGTCTCATTTGGAGTCCCATTTATGGGATTCAAGAAAGGATGATATGCAGGCAAGAGAAGATGAAGCAAGAAAGGCTACACCAATCGAGGAGAACTATCAAATGAAGCCGAGATGATCAAAGCAGAATCAAGATGAAGTATGTATACATCAAAGTTTAAGTCATGTCATCATATATATTGGGTCATGGGAAAAGTTCTAGAAGCATGATCAAGAATAAAAGGATCTCTTTCACCAATGATATGCTTGAAGGCATGTACTACAATGCAATAAAGGTCAACATGAAGAAGTTCTCCCATAAGGAGTATAAGTTGGTTGACTAATGAATCCAAGAAGAAGCGAATGAAGAAAGAGATCAAGCATGTGAAGAACACCGTGGTCACAAAGAATCACTATCTGACAAGATTCATTAACATCTCCCGAAAGAAGGCATGACAACTCTGACAAAGGAAGAAAAAGATCAAAGGACCCTTTTGACACCTATGAAGCCTTGGAGATAGTAAAGTGCAGATAACTGATTCAGCTCTACAAAGATGTCATGCTGAAGAAACCATCCAGCAAAGGCACCATTTGATGTTGAAGCAATATCAGGATTGTTAAAATTGGCAACTAGGGCCAAACTCCATGTGGGTCAACTTATTTATGGCAGCTGATATTTTTATTGGATCCCTCTCATTGAGAGGTGTAGGATTGATCTAAAGATCATCCGATTCCGATAAGTATTTATGGAGATATGAATTTATTTTGTTTATATAATTATTATTAAGTCGACCAGCAACTTGAGTAGGCTCAGAAGCCCAATAGACGTGTCTATTCATCATCCTCGTTTTGGTATAAATAGATGAGGATTTGTTATCATTTTGAAGGAGCATTTCTTGAGGTGATCTCCTCTCCACGTCTTGGGTTTTGAGAAGGAGAGTCACAAAAGGAATACGCTGCCCTAGTTTGCACGCAGATGATGCCCTAGCCTGCATGCTGTTCAAGAAGCCCTAGTTGCAGTCACTAAAAGAGGCATGGAAGGAGCCTTACCACAGGTCCTATTTACAGCCCTAAATTACAGTCAAAGGAGAAGACTCTACGCAGGTTTATATGCAGTTAAGAGGAGGCTCTTCTAGCAGCAAGGAGAGGGTTTCTATAGCTGTCACTGGAAGCCCTAGACGCTGTCAAAGAGAAGTCTAAAATGCAATCAATGAAGCATGCCCTAGCCGCAGTCATGAAGGAGTCTTATCGCAGTAAAGAAAGGCTTCTACACTGTCCTAAAAGAGGCTTCTATAACACAGCAAGGAGAGGCATTAACGCTGTCCAAGATCTCCGTTTCAGGAAGCCCTAATGATGACCTAACACAGTCCTAAAGGAGGAGATACAACTGCTGTCTTAGAAGTGCCCTTATGCCCTAAACACAAGCCTTACTAGAGGCCTAATCAACTGCCCTTATACGTTGTTTATGGAGGCTCTTATACGCAGTCCCTTGTGCCCTAAACGCAGGTCAAGTTATGCAGCAACAACTGCCCTAATCCGCTGTCCTAGAAGACTATCAGCCGCAGGTCTATAAGGGAGATTTAGATGCAGTTGTGAAGACACTTTAGTAGCCCTATACGCAGCAATAAGGAGGCCTAAAATAGGCCCTAATCACAGACTAGAAGGTGACCTAATTTGCTGTCACAATCTGCCCTAGTCGCAGTCAAACAGGAAGGCTATTATCCACAGATAAGAAGAAGCCTTATCAATATATCAAGGCCTGAAAGGACAACGTGGAATTTGTGGGAGCATGGTAAAAGAACTATGATGACAGCAGTGTGTTAGAAGGTTGTTCTTAGCACTGTTTACATTGTTGGAACCTCACTGTAATCAATGAGAACAGCTCAGTGATATTTTGGTATAGCACCGAGATGATGGGCATGGTGATGGAAGATGCAGCATGATTAATGTGTCTACATAATAATGTAAAGGGCTGCACCATCTGTGAAACTGCATAGTGATGTATGGACAGCATGATGCAGATCATGGGCAGTGTGATGTATGGACAGCATGAAGTAGATCAGGGGCAGCAAACGGACGAGATGCAGAATGATGATAGGTGAAGGAGTCACCTTGAGAATCAGTTGAAGCAGAATGTCTTCAACTGATCTCATCGTTATACGAAATGATCTATGCTAGATCTAGATAAGTCAAGTATTGACTGCTGTTGTAAATGTACTCTCTCTCTCTCTCTCTGCTAAACTTTGAAGATAAAAGAAGATTTGATCAAAGGGTTTCCCCACACATTGTGGGGTTTGTCCCTGGCTCGCGCCATATCTTGTGTCCTCTTGTCTTGGCTTGTCTTCTGCGTTTTGTATTTATGTTCTATCTGCAGTTTATCGTAATGCTGCTGTGATTGCTAACTGTGAAAATTTAAATAAATTGCTCTAGCATAGAACATACCTAAATTTAACACTTGGACTGTACTAGCCCTTGCTGCTAGCTTGGTACCATCCCAACATGAAAATTCATCTCAATGGATTTCATCAGTTATTTACCCACTACGCAAATGAAGCATGTCTGTGTTTTCGTCATAGTCTGCATATTTTCAAAGATGACACTGTTTATTTGTTGTAGCAAATCTGCAGATGAAGGTGTTGATCTCTTCTTTAAGGACTCAGGGAGTTACTAGATCTCTTCTTTAAGGACTCATGGAGTTACTAAGGGGTGGCACTCACTGTCATTTCAAATTGATAATCTAGATTTTTTTTGTTTTGTTGTAGATATTCTCTAGATTCTTGACTCTTTTTGGCAGTTTGTGTGGGAGTATTTGGGCTATTAGTTGAGGTTCTCTACTTCATTCCACCTGTTGATGGTTAGGCTAAGGTTGTCAACATAACCTTGGTCCATGCTTTCTGCATGTACTGTTAATACTTGGAACTATCTGGATATTCTGCCGCATAGTTAAAATAGAGTTACTTATGTATCCACAGGGCACTCCCTTCTGAAGTTTGCTGCTTCTAGCTTTGACACCCTATGAGATTCTAGTCACTCTTTCATCCCCATCTACTTCACATCAATAGAAGGAGCAGGAGAATGCCTGTTTATTTGTTCAGAACTTGATGAAATTCATGCTTGAGTGCATGATATTCTCTGACAAACTCAAGCCAAGTACAAGGCACTCCATCACTGGTATCACATACCTCAGCAGTTTCAGGTTGGTGCTGTGTTTGACTTGCACTTGAACACGCTGAGGTTCAAGAACAAGCAGCATCACAAGCTCAAACTGATGTGGTATGAACCTTATACCATTCTGCAATGTTTTTTGGTTAGATCTCCCTTTGCATCAACCAGTGCAAGCTTTACAAGCCATCTCATGGACGATGAAGTTCTATTTACTCATTGTCAAGAATCCACCCCCTATGGTCCTTCGAGGAATGAGGTCTACAATCAATTAAGCTGATCCAATATACTCTCTCTTATTTATTTTATCTTAGAAGAATTACTTCCACGAAGGGTTTACACTCCACAGTGATGAGATTGCTGAACTTATCACTTACAAATCTTATATTCCAACGACAAGTGGGGAAACAAACCTATCTTATATCTCTGGCGAACAGACTGATTAAAGTCGTTCCTTGCATATCACATAGACCTTGCCTTTCTTGGCGAAACAAATTCATGTATTGCATGGAAAGTGTCTTCCTCAGCAATACAGGGAAATAAAACTAGCTTTGGTGCTGGCTTTAATGGTTTACACCTTTGATGCACATGCTCACAGGGACACTCCAACTATGAAATGTGGGATTTTAACTTGGGTACACAAGGTGTGTTATGACTGCATGATTGATGTTCCTTCGGCCACCTTGGTTTTCCACAAACCCATGCACAAGTATAATACTGAGCCATGATATTTGCAGCTTGGCTCTTGACAAATCTGAGGCATGAAATGATCGTTATACATTGGTTCAGGAGACGAGGTTGGCATTTGCACCTCCATGCATGTGCATAACCCAATTTAAAGGTTGTGAAATCCTCATATATCACGTATACATCTTGGCATGGTCCACGGAGGTTCAATCGGTGGGCTGGTTTATTCCCACACTGGTGTATGCTCGTAAATCGATGAAATGGGAGGTCAAACATGCATCATATTTTCGTTCACTCATTGCATGGGTAGGTACCTACATGTCGAGCACCATAGCCTCCTCACGGCCCATGACTGGCAGTTTTGGCCCATTCTCAGGCGATGGCACACCAATTTGGCCCCATGTATTGCTTGACAAGATGCCTTCCCAACAATACATGCCTGTGGTTCCCTCTACATTGAAATCCTTGCAGCAATACAATTCCCATGTATCGCTCAACAAGGCAATTCCCCAACGATATATAGCTATGTATTGCACCCAAAGGGGCTTTCTTTAATGATACATAATCCTGTGTTGCATGAGGAAATGACTTCTCCAGCACAAGGATTTCTATCTTGTGCGATATAATTGTTAAATCGAAAGCTTGAGAGGGTAACCCATTGGATATATGAGACTCCGAGGTATTACTAAGGAAATTCCATCAAATTTTTCCCTATAGAGGATTTCAAACATTCCTCATGATAATACATTTGATATGCTATTTCGCTTACCTAGATGTACATATACATGTATCAATAGGTGTAGGCTTAACCACTCATACTGATAGCCAACCAGTATGCATGGTGTGATTATAATTACTTTTAACATCTAGGTTCCAATGATTTAACGAATTGGGAAGTTAAGGAAGCTAAATCCAATTTTGGATATTCCTGGATGTCAGAGTGGATATATGAATATATCACGTTATAGCCTCAATGTTTTGTGGGGACTATAACATACTCCATCTTCTTTTTTTACTCATGAGTTTTCAGGTGTGGTCAATAACCCAAGTATTCAATTTTCTTGTGGACTCTTCAAAAAATTCTTAAAATAACTAGTTTGTTTATCCAGGTGATAAAAATCATTATCAATTAGCCAACACAAACATGTTATACCATTTCATGCAATATACAAAAAAACATTTCTAGAAGGAGAACATTAATTTAATTATAGGTAAATACAAAAAATTATTTGAAAGGTTCTACCTGCAACTAAAGAAAGGTGTGTGCCTTTCCACCCGACCATAGGCTCAACTGTCTTGCCTTCAGGTAGCCACCCCCTAGCAAAGTCATGATACCACTAGGGAAATTGACTCAGGTTTTGAAGTGGATTTCTTAATTGTGGAAGCCACTCGCCTTCACAAGTAGCAATGGCAGTCACCCATCGGGCTAGGGCTTCCATAAGGTGCTTAGATGCCTTCCTAGTTGGTTGCTATTGCACAACTGAGTCCCTTCTCTACCATTGTAGTCCCTCAACAAGCTCCCCTCCCAATGCCTACTTTGCAACCCAATCAACATCGAATTCGTGGCCCTCAGTGCCTAGCTTGGTTCTTGAGTTTCCTTGCCTGAATTAGTAGTCAATGTCAAGGTTTAGCATGTCCATTCGTTCTATAATGGACTCCTGTTGATGTTTTGGGTAGCATAGGGAGTATTCTCACGTGTGGGGCAAGTGGGATAAGTGATGGGGCTTTGCACCCATAGACCCGTGGTATTTTGATGACCCGTGTTATTCTAATGACACGTGGTATAGACCCATGGTATCCTTATGATCCATGGTATTTTAATAAGCCACGGTATAAGCCCATGGTATTGCATACTTTGGAAAAGTATAAGGATGAGTGATTCATTCTTGTGGTTGACAAGAGAGCATCTTGTGGAGGAGAAGGGCCAGTAGGCCTCAGACCCCTTGGGGGCCTATGGAAGGTGGTTGGCAAGAGAGCATCTATGGAGGAGAAGGCTGAGTAGGCCTCAGGATCAAGAGTAGGTTTGAGGGCCAAGAGGGCTGAGTAGGCCGAGAGAGCTTGTGGAAGGTGGCAAAAAGAACAAGAGAGGCGTCTTAGCACACCAAGTAAGAGCATAGAGACGTGCAGGGGCACGAGACGTTTAGAGAGGGATTCTCTCAAGAAAGCAAGAAATCTACATGCGTAATATTGCAAGTTTGCTTTTAGTGAGATACTTAGTTGTGTTGGGGTTGAGGAAAGAGAACATAGTAGCAAAGGGGTTTCAAATCAGAGCCTGAACCGCTTGGATCAGAGCCAAGGTAATTGTTGTATATGTAATTTCTTCGAGGGCCCTTATCCTAGTAAGGGAGCTTAAGTAGTTTATGAGAATAATTTAGTGAAGAACTATTGATTGGGCAAAACTTGTGTAATATATTTATTGTGCATGATCTAATTGTTGGTTTTATAACTTCCGTTGTGCTAAATTTGTTTTTGGTTAGACACATCAATGTGTTTCAATTCATTAGTTGTGTAAAGGTAATAGGAAGTTGTTACCATATTTGGTGTGTGTGTATCGAGTCTAGTGCCCAAAATCTAACATGGTATTATAGGTTGGTCTTTGAGAAGGGCAATTGGATTTGAGATTTGCATAGGTGAAAGCTTTGGGAGAGAGCTGTAGGAACTGTTGTAGGTAGTAGCAATGTTTTGAAGAACCATGCTAAGAGAGTTGGCTAAGTATGGCTAGGATCAATAAGCCTAGTGAGACATGGAGTAGATTGTTCACACAAGGGGTTGTCGGCAGTTGCAGCTTGGTGCGTAGATAAAGAAAAATGGATGAGAGATTCATTCATTAGATGTGCTAGGATCTTGAGAGGAGATCAACACAAGCGAATGAGAGATTCATTATGATCTAGGTGTGAAGGTCTTGTTAAGAGATTTGAGCTTGGAGGGGTTGAGTATGGGCCAAATTTGTTCTTGTGATAGGAGTGGGGTGGAGAGGGTAGGACTGAGATAGCATTGGAGATCTAAGTGAGAAACTTGGATTAAAGGTCATTTAGAGTCATTGAGGGCCAAGAAGGCCTACGATATGAAGTTAGAGGGAGTGATCAAGTTCAGGAGGGAGTCATCAACTCAGGGGAGAACAACCTTCATGTTTAGGAAGTCACGTTTCAAGATAGCCATGCAGGTAGGAGAGAGTAGTCTTCTAAGAGTACTGGTATGAGATGTTTATGTAAATGGGAGAGAGTAGTCTTCCAAGATTTGTGTCATGGTACAAGATGGCCATGTAGGATGCTCAGGAGCGGGAGGCTTCTAAGAGTAGGATCTCTTTGAAGAAGGGTCCTTGTCATACAATGGGAATTGCTTCTATGTCATATGGAGTAGTTGTGGTAGTGGATCAAGGGTGGAAATGTAGAAATTCTGCAAATTCTCTACAAATCTCGCTCTGAGACCATATAGAGAATCTGACTGTAGATTAACCTGATAATGCAATATAACCAAAGAAAAATATTATAATCTACTTCTACTATCAAAGTGCTTTGTGGAAGCTTAAAATTGAGCAATATCACGCTAAACACATATAACCAGAAGAAGGAGAATCAATTCACATGAAACACAAAAAATACTCGGGGGAAGCCTCAGCTAAAAACCACACTATCTGTATTATCATACAAGGTGGAAATACATAGTAATTATACAAAGCCTTAGCTCTCACAACTAGCCATCTCTCAGTACAATCCTCATAGATGCTCACAGGTAAACCTACTTTTTCACAAGCCTTCCTCTCTGCCCTCCAAGCTCTTATTTCCTTGCACTGTTCCTAGTGGATGATTCTCACCTCACCAAGTGGAACACTGCTCTTACACACTGTAAAACTGCACAATCTTCAAGTAACCTTTGTCCTTCTGCATGCATGAATTTCCTTTATAAGAGAAAACATGCCGCTGATAGTACACTGCCCTTGACATTTAGCTCAACTGGGTCTTTCTCAAAATAGACATGCATGAGTTTCTGATAAGGGAATATTCAGTTAACTGGAGTACATTGGTTGAGTGCATGCGTGCATCAATTGACTGTTAACTCACAATTAGTTCCTCAAACAGTGTGGAACTAATTTAACTAGACTTAACTCAGTAAACTGAGCTAACTGATTACAACTCAAATACAACTCAATCTTATCTCCTTAATTAAGGGATAATCTCCTTAATTTAATGGATAACTCTTGCATGACTTCAGAAAGACTTCTAACTTGAATTTCTCCAACTAATTAATCCA
>APFE031393204.1:0-30390 GCA_000404065.3 Pinus taeda | reverse complement strand
GAATTAATTAATTATTTCCAAGTAGCTGGTGAGACTAAATTCGATTTTAATTCACAATTTTAATTCAAGGACAAATTAAAATTGGAATTTCTGGATTCTATATTTATCATTTCTTGTTGCTATTTTCAACACTCCCTCTCAACAAGAAAGGAAATCAACTCGATCCCGATTGTGAACCTTTGGAATGTTATGCATGCAACACTTCTCCTCTAGTGTTGTTGCTCCAGCAACTCCAGAAACAAAAAACATCCAACCTGAATCAGTGTGATGCATCTGTCATCAAAGTCTCTCACTGCTATTGCCTCTGTCAACTGAAAACTTTGTGCTTCCGCTGACTCTGCTTTTTTGCACTGTTGTCAATCCTTCTCTGCGCTCTTCAGTATTTGACTGCTCTAGCCTCTGTCACTTTGATCTCTGGCTGCATCAATCCCACTGATTCCTCCCGCTACTATGTACGTTGGGCTCCCGTAGCAAGGTACGATCCATGAGATAAAACCTCTCAATGGATCTTGCCCAATTTCAGCCGTCTTGGGACTATCACTTCACATCGCCCCAACTTACACCTAGAGGTATGGCTGCATGTGATTCCTCTGCCCACTTGGATTGAAATTCCCCCCTAATGGAGGTATATGCATGAGGGGATCTCTTCACTCGGTCTCCTCTCTGCTCCTCCACAATTGTCTGAGACTTCATCTGGGGTGGCATGTTGAGAGTAATTTATTCTCATTCTCAACCACCAAGTCACTAAAATTTGCCTTGCTCCTCAAGGCTTTGCATGTATCTTGAACCTCAAGAGCATATAGGTTCTTAACTCGTGAACCGATCTGTTTCACCTGTTTCGCGATGACGTGTCTAAGGAACGCCTTTCCTTTACTGAAGACAACATTGTGGCCTTTGTCCTCCAACATCGCGACCGATACCTAGTTCTTCTTCAGTCCAGGCACATACTTCACATTTGTCAAGGTGATAGGAGGTCCATGCTCTCTTTGAAAAGCAATCGTACCCACTCTTGAAACACTATACCTTCCATTGTTGCCCATCTCTATGCGCATCTTGAGGTCATTCTCCTCCAAGGCACTGAATAAACTTTTATCACCGGTCATGTGGAATGAGGCTCCACTGTCAAGATACCAAACACAACCCATCATCGATGACACCATGCATGTGATGAGGGTAAAGTCCATTTCGAACTAAGAGGCTAATGCCTCACTTTCTGATCCTTCCGAGGATCCCTTCTTGGACTTTTTTGATAGACAATTAGTCGCATAATGTCCCATCTTAATTGAAGTATGCTATGAATTCGATTTGCACTTGCAACCCCAAACTTCATGCTTCGAATTCTCTTCTTAGCATACTGTTCACCGCTCCGATAAACTTTGCTTTGATACTATGTAGAAATTCTGCAAATTCTCTACAAATCTCGCTTTGAGACCATATAGAAAATATGATTGTAGATTAATCCGATAATGCAATATAACCAAAGCAAAATACTATAATCTACTTCTACTATCAAAGTGCTTTGCAGAAGCTTAAAAGCTGAACACATATAACCAAAAGAAGAAGAATCAATGCACACGAAACATAGAAAATACTCGGGGGAAAGCCTCAGCTAAAAACCCCATTATCTGTATTATCATACAAGGTGGAAATACATAGGAATTATGCAAAGCTTTAGCTCTCAGCCAGCTCTCAGTACAATCTTCATAGATGTTCACAGGCAAACCTGACTTTTCACAAGCCTTCCTCTCTGCCCTCCAAGCTCCTATTTCCTTGTGCTGTTCCTAGTGGATGATTCTCACCTCACCAAGTGGAACATTGTTCTTACACATTGTAAAACTGTGCAATCCTAAAGGAACCTTTGTCCTTCTGCATGCATGAATTTCTTTTATAAGAGAAAACATACAACTGATAGTACACTGTCCTTAACATTTAGCTCAACTGGGTCTTTCTCAGAATAGACATGCATGAGTTTTTGATGAGGGAATTTTCAGTTAACTGTTGTACACTGGTTGAGTGCATGCATGAATCAACTGACTGATAACTCACAATTAGTTCCTCAAACAGTTTGGAACTAAGTTAACTGGACTTAACTCTGTAAACTGAGCCAACTAATTACAACTCAAATATAACTCAATCTTATCTCCTTAATTTAAGGGATAGCTCTTGCATTATTTCAGAAAGACTTCTAACGTGAATTTTTTCAACTAATTAATCCATAATGAATTAATTAATTATTTCCAAGCAGCTGGTGAGACTAAATTTAATTTTAATTTAAGGACAAATTAAAATTGAATTTCTGGATTCTATTTTTATCATTTCTTGTTGCTATTTTCAACAGGAAATGTGTTCCAGGTTTGAAGGCAGAGCCACTTATAGGTGGTGTTGTGAGAATACATCCCTTGCTAAGAGGGAGTGTTGATGTTTTGGGTAGCATTAGGAGTATTCTCATGTGTGAGGAAAGTGGGCTAAGTGATGGGGCTTAGCACCCGTAGACCCATGATATTTTGATGACCCAAGGTTTTCTAACAACCCATGGTATAGACCCATGAAATTGCACCTTTTGGAAAAGTATAAGTACAAGGGTGAGCGATTCATTCTTGTGGGTTGGCAAGATAACATCTTGTAGAGGAGAAGGTCAAGTATGCTTCGGCCTATGGAAGATGGTTGGAAAGAAAACATTTTATGGAGAAGGCTGAGTAGGCCTCAGACCTGAGAGTAGGCTGAGAGGGATGAGAGGGCCTGTGGAAGGTGGCATTAAGAACAACAGAGGCATCTTGTGGAGCACACTGAGTAAGAGCACAGAGACGTGCAGCGGCAGAAGACATTGAGAGAGATTCTCTCTAGTAAGCAAGAGATCTGCATGAGTAATATTGCAGGTTTGCTGTGAGTGAGATACTCAGTTGTGCCAGTTACGAGGAAAGATCTAGGGTTTGATCTGCTAGATCAGATCCAGGGTAATTGTTGTATATGTAATTTCCTCGAGGGCCATTATCCCAGTGAGGGAACTCGAGTAGGTTCTGTGAAGAATTTAATGGAGAACTGTTGATTGGGCAGAACTTGTGTAATATGTTTACTGCATATGATCTAATTGCTGGTTTTATAAGTTCCGCTGTGCTAAATTTGTTTCTGGTTAGACACATCAGTGTGTTTTAGTCCATTAGCTGTGTAAAGTTAATAGGAAGCTGCTGCCAGATCTGCTGTGTGTGCGTGTGTTGAGTCTAGCGCCTAAAATCTAACAACTCCAATAGGAGTCTCTTTCATTTGGGCATGGAATTTGGTTGTCCTAGGGAGCTCTACCTGCCAGAAGACAGCAGCAAAGAACCCACCTGCTAAACTGCTCGATTCTCAGCCGTGGGTACTCTTTTCTCCCTGCAAACTCTTCCACAGCTCATTCCAGGACTTCAGCACCCTCCTCACACTCAGTAAAAAGGGCCCATTGGTTCTCGCCCTCACCCCCTACTTCCATTTTCCTCCTCTAGCCAAGAGAAAACACACATTTTCTGGGCTATGATAGGGGATTTAGTGGGTCAACGTCCAGAACTTGAGATGGGTACTGGCTCGTACACATCTCTGACCATTTTCCTCAGCTGCCCACTCCATCTCCATGCTTGCATAACTGTGGGTAGTTGGCTGCCCAACTACCCAGATCCCTTCATTAACTGATTTTGGGGAAATGGGATGGAGGGA
This sequence comes from Pinus taeda, assembly GCA_000404065.3. NCBI lineage: Eukaryota > Viridiplantae > Streptophyta > Pinopsida > Pinales > Pinaceae > Pinus > Pinus taeda. The sequence continues at coordinate 26,703 of APFE031393204.1, read as the reverse complement.
AGTAATTTCAAATTCAAAAAAATTGGCATTTGACAATATGGGTTTTTGGCTATGGCTATATTTCTAACAGGCAAAGTCATTTCCTAACCCCCTTGCTGATTTCTGCTAGTAGTATCATGTTCATATTGGTGCTCCACCCTTAAGTCAGCTGGTCAGCAGTTTTTCATTACTTCGTGAAATATTTCACATAATTAAACATTTGTCCATGATTATTTGAAAGTTACCACAGCATATGTGCTGCAATTACAGCGACACTAAGTCATAATTTATGATTACAAAATGGGAGAGAATGGGGTGTTACAACCATCTAGTGGTCACCATTCAAGATTTTAGCCTGTGACTGAGGACACTTTGCCTAATGTCTGCGGAAGATCTACTAGACAACAGCGTACCATAACGCATTTAGTTGGCCTAAAGGGCGACTTGCCTATTCAAGCCAAGTGGCTGTCAGAATCTCCTTTTGAACAACACTTTTCCCCTCGCAGCAAAAATAGGAGACAATTTCCTCTAAGCAGGGAGGACATTGTGAGAACAGTAGCGCTGCAAATGGCAATGTATCTTATTGTAATTGTAAACGTCTAATCCAAACTCCCGAGTGGAGGCAAACACCCACCGAATCAATCAATCACCCCACTCATTTCTCCATTGGTTGATTACCCTCCAATATTTGACTCTATGCAGTGTGATAAATCTAATGGCCTTTCTGGTGTACAGTTCGGCAATCTCCTTATTGTATTTTACTTATGTGAATGATCATTGCTGCTCTCTTTATCTACATATCGCATTGATTGATGGAGTGACTGTCATTTAATAAATTCAACTTCTAATTATTCTTTCATTTTGCATTATGCTCATTTTCATTTGTTGTTTGTGCACTGTTTCTTTGGTTTAAGAATGCCTCTGGCTTATTACATCAGACTAAACAGGTTGAAGCTGCACATTATGACAATATAATTTAACATCATTCTTAAAATCATATGTGCAGACAAACCTCCAATCGAAGAGCTTCAGTATTTCTTGGAATTTCAAGTACCTCGTGCATGGGCTCCGCTTTCCAGTGACTTGCCAGGACAAGAAAGGAAGGAACCAGTATGCCCAACACTGCAATTCAGTTTGATGGGTCCTAAGCTTCATGTTAGCACATCTCAGGTGAGTTGAACTGTGATACTACTTCCTTCAGCTAGTTATATTATTATGCTTCTCTTGTTTCAGGTTCTGACTTGAATGTCAGGAATCAGGTAACTGTTGGTAGAAAACCAGTGACAGGGCTTCGGTTATGTCTGGAGGGAAGGAAGCAAAACAGACTTGCAATTAATTTGCAACATTTAGTCTCTCTACCCAAAATCCTACAGCCACACTGGGATGCACATGTTGCAATTGGGCCTCCTAAGTGGCAAGGACCAGAAGAGCAAGATAGTAGATGGTTTGAACCTGTTCAATGGAAGAACTTTTCACATGTCAGCAGTGCTCCTGTAGAGAACAGTGAAACATGGATAGGGGACCTCTCTGGGGTTTATATTGTTACTGGAGCACAACTTGGTGTCTGGGATTTTGGGAATAAAAGTGTTTTGCATCTCAGGCTTTTATTTTCTAAGGTTCCAGGTTGTACCATACGGAGATCAGTATGGGATCATACACCTGTATCACATCAAAAGGTTGGCATGTATACATCAAACCAATCAGCATTGAAGATCTCAGGTAATCCCAGTTCCGGATCAACTGTCCAAATAGGAAAGCTGGCAAAGTTCGTTGATGTGACAGAGATGACCAAAGGGCCTCAAGATATGCCTGGCCATTGGTTGGTCACTGGTGCAAAGTTGGGGGTTGAGAAAGGAAGGATTCTATTGCGTGTAAAATATTCCCTTCTAAATTACTAAGATATGAGAGACGAATGTGATTGGATGATGATATATGAAATATCCTAGTGCTTGACTGCACAAGGTTGTATACGAATGTAGAGAACAGGAGCATCACCTTCTCATGTAGCAGAGATTTAAACAGCATCTATTCGGAAAATTCTTTTCACAGGTCGGTGTGTAAAACACTTCATGGGGTTTCTCAATGCTAGTGTTCATTTGTTTCTGTCTATCAAGACTTCCCAACGGGATTTATAATTGGAGGCTTGCATTCTTGAATCCGGTTGTATATTGCTGTTAACAAACTGTCCTGATGGACTGTATTGTGATTTTTTATGGCACTAATAGGAATATGAGAAAGTCGTGCCAACAATTTTTTTTCATTACTTTTCTTTATTGCTTATTTGCTTTTTTGTCGTCAAAGTTCTTTTTTGCCAGTTTATTTTACATTTGAAAGTCTTCTCAAGATGGTATTGTAATAAAGCTATATTGAGTAACACTATTTGTACTCAATACAATCTAAACGTAATCTTTCATGTTGATATTTTTAAAAATGATATTGGGGGTCATCATTTGTCTGATTTAGTGCGTGTAATGTTGTTGCTTTATAAACTTGTTACGTGACTGAAGAACCCTGAAGAATAAGAGCTTTCCTCTTGAAGTCGTGGATTTTGCTGAAAATTTTCATTATTTATGAATACTATTGGAATGTCAAATAATTCTCATGTTGGTTGGTTTTCAAATATGTTGCTTGATTTCACATTTTGGCAGTTCAGTAAGACAAGGATTGTTTAAAAAAAATGCTTCACTGATTAGGTTCCAGTGATTTGCCAGTTAGTTTAATCTGGTCGTTTGGAGGTTACCTGGATTATATGCGACATTCGTCTGTACAAAATGTAATAATCTTTGCTTGTTTATATTAAAGTCATATGATTCGGACTTTAGCAAAGGAAAAATGGAGATACGATTTGGCAACAGCTCGGCAAATCTTGACATAAAAAAATAGTAAAATATTAAGAATATCATGTGAAAAAATTAGGGATTTTCCATTTAATCGCAAATCTATCAGCGCCACATCAAATTAGACACAATCTCATATAAATGCGAAATAGTCAATTAAAGTTGTAAATTTTAATCTACATAAACTTCAAATATTTTATACCATAAAAGCTCTAGTTTGAATGCCAAATTTGAAGTTCTCTCCTGTTTTTAAAGGTCGTCACCGAGTTTCTCAGCTTTGGCAAATACTCTCAATGCCCTGCTCACCATTGATACTGACTAACGAGTCTTGGGAAATTTGGTCAAGTTTGATGACTTTGGTGCGAGCGAAATTGAGTTATGAAACTTGGCCAGTTTCGGTGAGTCCCTTTACTAGGGTTAATTCTCTTTCCAGTTCTTGAAATTTTGCTGAATCCTAATAAAGGTTTTCTTGTTGCTCAGATGGTGCACCATGGTCCTGATAATTCAGGCATTAGATGGAATGGCTGAAAAATTCCCATGCTGCAAAGAAACTTTAAGATATGTGCCACTGTCTGATACCAAAGCCTGGATTTTTTTTCCTGTGTTATATCAGTATGTTGCTTTTGTTTTTTCCACATTTTTAACTGTTTTTTGTTTTTTGGTTTTTTAATTCATCTCATGTTACGTTACTTTACCGCACATAAAAAAAATTACTCCAAGACATACAAATCATTGAGCCTGGCTATGATTGTATGGATGGACTTACCCTCGCTAGATAGTATATCACACTCTTCCCATTGAAAAGGGAAATTATTTCCATGAAAGTTGCCCGACATCTTCTTTTCCCTAAGGAAATGGCTCACATAGAAAAGATAACCCACACTTAGAATACACTAGCAAATAGACACTTCACAAAACACATGCTTAACATTCTTAACGATGCCACAGATCACATAGGTTATAAACAATTATTTGTTAGATGTGAATTATGAAGTCTATGTTTCACTTTTGGGCTTTGTAAAGCACTAATAATCAAAATATCTTATCACCTTTGTATTAAAATGCCACTATAGATTTATTTTAATTATGGATTAGCAAGTGCTGAGAGATCAAATCTTTTGAGGTGCAAATCTTTTTTCGAATGCAAAACTTGAAAAGATGTTTGCGCTTTGAGAGATTTGATTTCTCAACACTTTTTAGATTCCGTGATTAATATGGATTTATATATAATTGAAAAATGACCAAAATGTAGAATAATGAAATTGTTAGAAATATTTTAACCATACATTTGTTTTTCTTAATTGTTTTGGTTTATATATATATATGACATTGAAAGATTTTATCGAATATGAACATTGAAATATTTTCTTTATGAATGATATTGTTCACATTAAAACATTTATTTTATTAATATATTTTAAAATACAAATTAATACTATATGTTGAAATATTTTATTTATGACTCATATTGAATATTATTATTATTATTAATATTTATAAAATGACAATATATAATAATCTTATATTAAGAATTTAATGAATTGATTAGAAAATATTGGATTTTTGTTTTGTTTTTTAATTTTAATAACTATATATATATATATATATATATATATATATTATTATTGAAATATTTAATTAAAATAATTTATTTATTCTTGTATTGATTTATATATATATATATATATAAGAATTATGCATTATCATCTTACACAAGTGAAAATATAAGAGTTTTTTATTTTTAATTACTTGTCTTTTTTGTAAGTCAAAAACCCACAGGGTATTTGAACCGGTGAATTGTTGCATGGACTACCTTAACAGTTCATTGTTAATCGTCAATCCAAAGCCTTGTGGGCTACTTTTAATTACTTTATTTCTTTTAAAAATTACTATTATTTTATTACATCTAGTCATATGTGGGGATCCTCACTGCCTCCTAGGAATTCAGGGGAATCTACCAATTGATCTTATCAGAGAAATAAAAAATACATGAAACCATACATTTTGGATAGACAATACAAATCATAAGTGGAATCCAAGTATATGAGCAGCCTTGAGAGCCATTAAGAGTCAGAAGAAGAAATGGTAGTTGAGACTTTCACACTTGAACCAAGAGGTGCATCATTATCAGTGTCACAATGGAGATGCCCTTATACACGGTCCAATTTTGCATTGAACCTATCCATGGAGAAATGATGGTTCCTCAACATCCTTTTAATATCCTCTAGTGTAGCGAAAACATTGTACCTTTTCACTTTATCTTTCAATACCAGGCCAAGCAAGGTCTTCATCTACTAGTGTAATGCTACAGAATTAAGGTATTGCTTTATCCGTCACTTGGTGTGACTAGGGTTGGGAACCCAACATGATACCTCATCAAGTATCTCAGAGTTAGGGTAGGATTGCTTCTCAGGACCCGCCATAGTTTCCAAATTTTTGATTTGATGCGAGTCTCAGGTGACACTATTGAAATATACCACAACAGAGTCTTGGGAAAAAATCCACCCCCTACAATGTCCTTGCGAGCTGCTATTGCCACCAACCCTCCCACATCGCATGTGTTCCTTGAGAGGCATGACGAGTAGGTGGGGTTCGAAACTCTTTATGTCTGATGACTGACCACGACTAGAACACTGACAAGAATAATGTCTTGAAACATGAGCACTTACAAATTAACCTTGTGATCAGAGTCATCACCACACAATTTACACCAACATAATCCAAGAGACAAACCACAACTATCCAGTTCGCAGGGGTAATGAGCTCCGCCCCCTTGAAACCTATAGTGACTCAGTGATTCAGCCAAAGACAACCACAAACAAGTCCAAAGATAAGACCTTCTACACTTATACCTTGCTAAACTGAACCAAGAGGGCTATGCTACAAGAAACAAGTTAGACCAGACATGAAAATCAATTGACTTTGGCTTGTTCAAAACACAAACTTTTCAATCCAAGACTTTCCAAACCAACGACTAATTTTCCCTAAATCTACGCCAAACCCTGACATAATAGGATCAACTAGTGAACTGATAAAGACATGACTAATGTAAGTAGGAATAATAACAAGCAAACCAAGAAAATTTGAGAGGGATGAAACCTACGGAAATGTGCTTACGTTGATAGTGGATAGCATTCATCGACTTCCTCTACCAGTTACCAAAGCCAACAACAAATTCACCTCTCGCCAATGTAAATTCCTCGCCCACCTCCACTTCTCCACCGTCAGACCAAAATGAAACCTATCAACACTAGTACCAAGCGCATAGAGATACACCACTCTCTGAACAGGGGTCAAGCAAAAATATCAACAGGGTGGTCGCATCCTCAACCTCATGCTTGCCCCAACCACTTGCACATACCAACACGAGGAACAAGGCCACCTTCATCAACCTTTCGCACATATTTAAAGCCATATATGAGACTGCATGCAAATGCATGTCGGGGTGAGCATCACCCCTTTCTCTTTAATGCACCTCGGGTTGGCAGGGTCACAAGCTCGTCCCCCAAGACCACCCTTTCAATCTCTGTGCACACCCCATCAGGGAGATATAAAATTATGTTATTTTAGATGGACTTCAAAATATTTTATTTATGGTTGAGAGTGAGTAAAATATTTTTACCACATCTCTTTCAGACCAAGTTGTAATATCTCAAGTAATGTGAGAGAAATTATTGATGTTTTCTATACTTTAAATTAAAACTAACCAAATATGTACATTCATTTTAGCTTTTTTGGTTTTGTTCTCTCTATCTCTCTCTCTCTTAAAATTATAGCTGACATTGCTTTTTTACTTAATAATATTTTATTTCTATTTTAAGAGGGACACATGTCAACTTGAGGTTGAGAATGGAAGAAATTACACCTCCCTCATATTGTGTCGCCGAATGTGCCTCTCGGTGCAATGAGTGTATTAAAGGATGAGTAATCTTTCCAAAACACGAGGCTTCAACAACTTGTATGACCCATCTTTTATTAACTCTTTGTTGTACTTGTGGGCAATTTTTGGAGTTTTAGCCGAATTTTGTCATGTAATTCATTGCTCTATAATCCAATGAAAATCTGCTATGTGCCTTTGATTTGAATTTAAAATTACATACAAGATGTCTGAGAATATGATAAGAGTTCTACACACTTTATTAATAAGAAAACTCTTAAAGGTAGGGGAACATATTACAATTGATTTTTTTATGGAAGGAATCCACTCCCGTTCACTTGCCTTTTTGAGGCGAAATCTTCCAATGAGTTAAGTGCTAATTACAATAATCTTCCACGCATCTCATAAGGAGTTATGAATCCCTATTTATAATTATAAAGAGAACTCTAATCATAACAAACTTCTAGCTACATAGTGGGCCTTCTTTAATGAAGCCTCATTACATTTATTCAACACTAACTATTATATGTGAAATTTTCAACTCTATTGCAACAACTGCAATTTTCACCATAAAAACATTGTGGAAAATAAAATGTTGGAATTGAGAAAATGGTAGCATGCACACAATAAAATTGATACAATTATTTTTGGATAAATGTCTCTGAAAAAACCAATGGTAGGAAAATTGGTGTAACATATGAGGGTTTTATTATTATAATGTAGCAGTGAAATATGAGTACAAAAATATGGATACCAAATTGGCTATCCTTAGCAAATAATCTGGCCAAAATTGTTAGAGAGAATTTTCTCTCTCCACAAGCAATCCTGACACAACTTGCCTCAGAAAAACTGACTCTCAAGAACCCTTGCGCAGGCCCCTGTCTAGTGCTTGCACATTTCCTCACATGCACCACTTGAATTTTCCTTTGATCAAGTCATTTTGCTTGCTGCTATTGCGGGAAGCAATGCTCCGACCCTCTGGAAAATTAAATCGGCTCTGGCTACTGAATCAACTCCCCTTTCAACTCAATCGAACTACCACACTGAAGTTGTTTGCACAATCCCTACGCAACCTCTAGTGGAATAACGCCTCTTTGTTGATGGAACTGGAAACTCCTCTAGAATCACTGTCTTTGTTGCCTGTCTGCCTTTGTGTCCCTTCTGGCTCAAACTCTTCTTCTTTGTTCAACCACTGCTACTAGATAGCTCAATCTACCAATGAACTCGACCTCTCAATTGTGTTCTCCATCTACCCATCGAGTTGCTCTTATAATCTCTCATTGGTGAACCAACAACCATGATTAGATCTTCCTCAATGGCTAAGATCATCTTCAACTCGATCCATGTGAGTTGTTAGAGAAATCTCACCTTTCTCAATTAATCACTACTAATTAATCTCTTTTCCTAAGTTGGACTTAGGAAATATTTAATTATTGATCAATTGACTTAATTGAGCCATCTATAGTTGTTTTATCCTGAAACCTTTTCTCAGTTATGGAGATCTTGTGTTCCTTAGCCTTGCTGACAAAAGTCGAGACTAGAACACATGTTCGATGCTACAAAACTAACACTCCCTCTTAACGAGAAAGGTGTTCTCCCACTTTGTCTCATAACATTCTCTCATACACGCTGTTGATGTCTGACAACTATGACAACTTGCCACTACCCACCAGGGCATTGTGCAAATATGATTCTTCTACCACTCTATAGCTGAATCAACCTGCATTTGTGTTGTTGCTGACACTGCATTGTACTCCTATATTGCTGCCACCTCTTCTTTGCACTACAATTGATCTCATGCTGTCACTGTTGTTGCAACTACTGCAACTGAGAACTAAACTTTGAATCAATTGTTCATGGATTGGCTCTGCAATTGTCTCCTGAGTCTATGATTGCAACTGGTAACTGCAATATCTATTGTGTAACTATCTATGCTGCAACTACTCTGCGCCCCTTAGCATCTGACTGCAACTATCTCTACAACTGTCCCTCAAGGACTGACTGCGCCATTTTGACATTGATCCATATACTACTGAATACTGTGGGCCCTTGTAGCAAGGGTAATGATCTATACGAAGAGTATGCTGCAACTCATGTTGTGCTTCCATGGACCTTACCCGTTCGACACATTGGAGTCTCATACTCTTCCTGGATCTGGTGCATCACTATCTCCTTTTGAGCCTTGTCCTTTATTGGGACCTTTCTTCGCTTTGCAACTCACACTTCCTCTCACACTTGTCTCCGATAATTGGAAGTCGATCCGCTACCCAGATCTACATTCTAGCTAACTTGCACGACCTCCCCTGGAAATCTCCTATGACCATCTCTCAAAAGCTGCAAAATTTGCGAAACTCAAAAACTGGGAAATAAATAAGAATCTCCTCCCTATCTTGTTTGGTTGCATGCTCTGCTACTTGCACTCCCTCCTGGAATGCATAGTCTTGCTAGCTGCGACTACCACTTGTAACTAGAAATCACATATTTCCTCTAGAAAATTGAATATGAAAACCATTTGAAAAGAAATCCCTCTGTGTGTGCTTTTCTCTTCCACCCAATGCTGATCTTCTACTGCAAAATTGTTGCTAATCAACTGCGCCTAGATATGCTCAACGAAAATACTGATATTCTCACCGCAACTGCTTCTTGACAACATCACTCTCTGCAAATATATGCAACTGACGAACTTCAATTTTTTTGCTACCTGCAAACTAAAAATCGAACCCTTGTTATGCTTATTCACACTCCTTCTGGCTTTTGCGTAAATCCTGAAATTCTACTCAGAGACTCCCTTTGAAGCTGCAAAATTTATCCTTCGCGATGGAGCTCCTGATCTTTCTTCAAACACGCTTTGATACCATGCAAAATTTTCAACTCTATTGCAACCACTGGAAATTATTCTTCTAAATGATTAATATTAAGTGTAGTTTATTTGGTATGGAAAATAATGAATGAAATCATAACTTCAATTTCACCATAAAAAAACTGCGGAAAATAAAATTCTAAAACCGAGAAGATGACAACACACAAACAATAAATTTGACAATTATTTTTGGTCAAACATCCCCGGAAAAATCCAATGTGGGAAAACCAGTGCATCAAATGAGGGTCTTATTATTATAATGTAACAGTGAAATATGAGTACAAAAATTTGGATGTTAAACTGGCTATCCTCAACAAATAATATGGCCAAAATTATTAGAGAGAATTTTCTCTCTCCATGAGCAATCTCGGCACAATCTTCTTCAGAAAAACTAGCTCTCAAGAACCCTTAAGTAGGCCTCTGCATAGTGCTTGCGGAGACCCTCACACACACAACTTGAATCTGCGTCTGATCAAGTCGGTCTTCTTGTTTCCACTGTTGGAAGCAATCCTTCGACTGTTTGGAAAATTATTCTTGCCTCTAGCTACTAAATCGACCCTCTACTTAGCTTAATGGAACTACCACACTGAAGCTGCCTACGCAGTCCCTACGTAACCTCTAATGGAATAAGTCGATCTCTTTGTTGTTGCCTCTCCAGAACTACAAACTCCTCCAGAATCATGTCTCTTCACCCTATTTGTCTCTTCGTCCTTTCTGGCTCAAACTCTTCTTCATTGCTCAAATATTGTTGCTGGATAGCTTGATCTGCTAAGGAATTCGACCTCTCAAGTGTGTTCTCCATCCACCCATCGAGTTGCTCTTATAATCTCTCATTGGTGAACCAACGACCATGATTAGATCCTTATTAATGACTAAGATCATCTCCAACTTGATATCTGTGAGTTTTTAGAGAATCTCACCTTTCTCAATTAATTGTTGTTAATTAATCACTTTTCCTAAGTTGGACTTAGAAAATATTTAATTATTGATTAGTTAACTTAATTGGTCCATCTCTAGGTGTTTTTTCCTGAAACATTTTCTGGGTTATGGAGATATTGTGTTCCTTTGCCTTTTTGATAAAAGTCAGGCCTAGAACACTTGTCTGTTGCTACAAAACTAACTTTATAGTGCGTCTTATTTAATAATATAATGGACCTAGTTCACCTTGCATTGAATGACCTTCACAATATTACTCTACTATGGGCCCTTCAACCCCCCATTACAATAGGAGGATCCCCAACAAAATATTGTCATAAATCCACTCCCATTCCTTCCAACTTACTTCTTGGGCTTCTAAGTTTTATCTAGAAGGGAGTAGAATTTAGAATGACCTTATATAATGTTATAAAATCTTGTTCATCACAATAACTGACTTTTTAGCATCATTAATAACTCTCTGACTCAACCATCCACCCATTACTTTTTCACAAATCTACCAAGGTGTGGCTTCCTTTCTTAGCTAACCTTTGTTTTATAGATATAAATTAAACTTGTTATCGCACAAACTTGCTCCCCTAGTGCAAAGCCCTCACAAAGGTACTATGACTAAGTGTAACACAAAAGTGTTTCCATTGTCACCTAGACAACTATTTTTTTTCTTTTTAGTCTTAGAGAAAACCCAACACAAGAGAGACTTCTGTAGTAACATTTATGGTTTCTAAGTCAAGAAAAGTCAAGTCTGTTACTCATGTTACAAATCAATTATAACCAACTTAGAATGGTAAGTGAGTTGAAGACCAAGTTGATTAAGGTAAATATTAAATTTAGGTTGAGAGTTCATTTAGGTGAATTTGGTAAGTTTTATGAAATTATTATAAAGTGTATTTACTCCCAAATATTCTAGATATGAAATCTAGTATTTTCTATGATAAAAAACTTGTTTAAAGATACATGAAATTGTAATATGAACTAGTAAATATCAACAATAAGCTTCAACCATGAAAATAGTGTGAATTGGGGGTTTTATTAAGCTAAAGCAATAAGTAAATTTGAAATTCAATATAACTTACAAAACTGAAAATGAAAAGCACATGACAAATACTAATAATAATTTGATTGATTTACTATAATTAGTGTAGAAATATAGGGCAAGAAAATAAGCTTTGCATGATAAATGATTTCCAATTCAAACCATGTAAAGTATGCCTATACATTTAGGGTTTATGGTCGAAAATTCAAGGGTAAAGCTACATACTTTTAGATCTAATTTAAAATATATAAGAAAAAAATGGATTTTTGATTTAAGATAGACTACTACTTAACTTATTGATTGGGCATATTGTGTTAACTAAGTTTTTTCTTAAGAGATTATAAGTGAAGCTAGAATGTCTGTTAGTAATGACTACTTCAAACCCTACCAAATCGTCATAGTAGACTTACAAGTTTCAAGATAATTAAGGGGAAGTTCCTCCAATAGAAATCTTCCAATAATCTTGAGAAGGAACCACCCAAGAAAGGAAAAAAATGACGCACCACTAATAATATAGAAGAAACACCACACTTAGCACATTTCAAAATCAATAATCCCACAAATTTAGAGCCAATCGTCAAATTGACATAGGAGACCATTGATCCTTTGGACATCCATCCATCTGCAAAACATTCACATTGAAAAATCTCCAATAGAGTGTTCTAGTTAACCATACATAACATGAACCAAATATTAGACAATTTTCTCCACAAGCTTTTAACAATGTTCATAATGGGGTGTTTACAACACATTTCACAAACTTCTCAATAAAAAATGATATTTTCTTAGATTTAGCCTTGAGAAACATAAAGAACCATAATCTCCTCAACTATGGAGATATAGTAAAAAATAAATAAAAACTAACGTTACAAATTTAATGAGAACTATAACCTCAAAACAAGAACTCAAGCCCAAAAAAACCCCTAATTTTGTGCAGAAAACATGTAAAAACACATTGAAATAAAAAAGTGGTGATGTTGCATCACTCTTATTTTAGGGTTAAAATTTCAACATTTTTAGCCATGATGTTAAAAGCCAAACTCATGACCATGGAAAACCTTAAAATTTCAGCGATTTTCAATCATGGCATTAAAAGATCAAATAACACAACTAGGAAAAACCTTAAAATTTGGACCTTTTCAACCATGAAATTAAAACCAAATATCATAACTAAAAAAAACTTAAAATTGCAATAATTTTCAACCATAACATTATAATCCAAATATCATGATTTAAAAAACTTTAAAAATCAACATCTAAATTTAAATAACCATTTTACCAAAAACAATTTTTTGAAATACTACACCTTTTTGAGAAATTAATATATATATATATATATATATATATATATATAATAGAAATGTAATAATATTATATATATATAATTTAAAAAAACAAAAATAAAATATATATATATTAAAAAATAAAATTATATAAAAGTTTTAAAATTCAATACATTTTGAATATATATATATATATATATATATATATATTTTAAATTGAAAAACATTTTAAAATAAAGAAAACACGAAATAAGACGTTAAAAACAACCAAAAGAAAGGAACATTAACACATGTTTGGAAAACACATAATACACGCTCAGTGATTCATAATTTGTGGTATGTATTGTTTTTTTTATTTTATTATTATTTTTATAATTTTTATATTATATTTTATTTATTTATTTTTAACTTTAAATTTGAATTTTTAAAATTGAAGTTTTAATTTTATTATATATATATATTTAAATGTTTAGTTTTTATTTTTATTTATTTTCATAAAAATGAGAAAGATTTGCTATTAACTCTGTGCTTAATCGCAACTAAACATATGTGGAATTTTACAATTTGATAAGAGATATGAGATTTTTAAAAAGGGTAATAAGAGGAAATTCAAAAATTACATTCACTGTTATTATAATCATATTTAGAACAAAAATAAAAATTTCTACTACTATAGGCTCGACAAAATTTGCCACATAACAAAATGCATTCACATGGAGCAAACATATCCTACGGAGGAGGATCAATGAACATCTTTTTCGAGGGGTCACCAAGGGCACTACTGTCGTGCTTTTGTTGTCATCTGAATTTCTTTGTTTCTATAGGTCTACAAGTTGGCGGAGATGTTGGGTTTTGTTATATTCTTTCCACGACTAACTCCCCTAGTTAACTGAGGGGTTAGGGGAGGGCAAAGCCCCCCCATTTGTTGTGCTGATTGCGCAGTGGGGGGGTCACAGGGGGTTTGAGGGGGCTGGTTAGCCCCCCTCTACGGGGTCTAGGGTAGTTCTCTGGGGAATTTTTTTTGGGACCCTATATTAGGTGGGCGAATCCACCTATGGTTTTGTGCATGGTTTTCGCACATGGTTTCGGGCGTGATAATTTTTGGTCCATGGTATTGGATGCTTCGATATGTATATATATGTATTATAACATTGAAAGGAACATAATTAAAAATCAAGTTGGTAGTCCAACTTTTGGGATCCAAGGGAAAATCTCGGTGTATATGTGTTTTATGTGTTATGCTCTTGTATTGTTTATTTTCTGCGTTTTAGAATTCGTATGCAGGTAATTTCTGTACGGGGTTAAAACTCACATTTGGTATCAGAGCTATTTTGGCTTAAAGGGGACGCCTTTGTTGCTGAGGGGTTTCGCTCGGGCTTGTGGTAGACCTTGTTCAGTAGGAGATCCACGAGATTGATTTTGGTGGTGAAAGAAGATGGCGAACAATGGAAAGATAGATATCAAGAAATTTAATGGTCAGAGTTTTGAGTCGTGGAAACTCAAGATGGAGGATCTGTTGGTGGATAAAGATTAGTGTATCGCAGTAGATCGAAGTACTAAACCAACAGTAGTGTCTGATAAAGAATAGAAGAAGTTGGATTGGAAGGCAAAGATCATAATACAATTGTGTGTCTCAGATTCAGTGTTGCCGAGTTTATCAGGGGAAGCTACGACGAAGGCTTTGTGGGACAAGTTAGGGACTTTGTAAACATCTAAGTCTCTGGTGAATACACTGTTCCTACGGAAAAAGCTGTATAACCTGAGGATGAAAGATGGAGACTCGGTGACAGAGCATCTGAGTGCATTTAATACTGTGGTAGGTCAGTTATTATTTGTTGATATTAAAATTTTAGATGAAGATAAGTGCATCAGTTTGTTGTGTTCTCTATCAGATTCGTGGGATAGTTTGGTTATTGCAATAGGTAGCAATGCAACTGCCTTACAATTTGATGAAATAGTCTCATCCTCACTGACGGAGGAGATGAGACGGAAAAATATGGAGAGCCAGAATGGTGATGCCTTGTCTGGACGAGGAAGGTCCCAGAACAGAAACAAAAATAGGTCATCAAGTGGGAGATCTAAATCTAGAGGGAGATCTAAATCTTGAGAAAAACTTGTAAAAGTGTGTTGGAAATGCGGAAAGGAAGGGCACTACAAAAGGGACTGTAAATCTAAATCTCCTGATAAAGGAAATGAATTTGATGATGCTCCTTCAGCAAAGGCGAAAACCACCTCAGATGAAGGTGGGGATGTGTACTTGGCTTCTTCAAGTACACATGTAGATCATGAGGCATGGTCGATTGACTCACGTACATCCTTTCACTTCACTCCGCATAGAGAGTGGTTTTGCAAGTATGAGAAATATGATGGTGGTGATGTCTTCTTGGGGGATGACAGGAAAGCTAAAATCATTGGTCGTAGAAAAGTTTAGTTGAATTTTCAAGGTGGAAGGATCAGAACACTTCCGGGTGTTCTGCATATTCCTGCATTGGCTATAAAGCTGATTTCTGTAAGCAAGCTGGATGATGCAAGTGTAAAAACAATGTTCGAGAAGGATACTTGCAAGATGGTTCGGGGAGCACTAGTATTGATGCGAGGAGTTCGGATTGGAACTCTGTACAAGCTACAAGGTAGCACTATTGTTGATGGGTGCAACCATTTTGTGGTTTCTGAAAGTGGAGCATAAAATCTAGTGGTCTCTGGAGAAAAGACGACGCTATGGCATCAAAGGATTGGACATATTGGAGATAAGGGCCTTCGAATACTTCATGATAAAGGTATGGTAGAAGGTATGACTGATAACTCTCTGGATTTTGATTTCTATGAAAATTTTATATATGGGAAGCAAAATCGGGTGAGTTTCCCCTCTGGTGGTAAGAGGGAGAAACAAATATTAGAGCTTGTGCACAATGATGTGTTTGGACCTGTGAAGGTTCCATCATTGGGTAAGTCCGTGTACTATGTATCATTTATAGATGACTTCTGAAGGAATACATGGATATATTTCCTTAAGAAGAAATCTGAAGTCTTTGACAGGTTTAAAGAATTTAAAGCTCTAGTGGAAAACCAGACAGAGAAGAAGATAAAGGTGCTGAGGACAAATAATGGTAGAGAGTTTTTTGCAAGAAGGAATTTGAAGAATTCTTAAGAAGTGTGGTATAGCACGACAGAAGACTACTCCATACACACCTGAGAAAAATGGAGTTGCAGAAAGAATGAATAAGACATTGATGGAAAGGGCAAGAAGCATGCTCAGTGGTGTTGGGTTAGGATAATAATTCTGGGCAGAGGCGGTGGAGACTGCATGTTACCCGGTCAACAGATCACCTTTATCAACGTTGGAGGATAAGACTCCGCAAGAGGTATGGACTGGTAAGAAATCCTCTCTTTCACATCTAAGTGTATTTGGATGTGATGTATATGTACATCTTCCAAAGGAGAAAAGAACAAAGTTGGATATTAAATATGAAAAGTGCATCTTTATTGGGTATAAGGATGGTTTAAAGGGTTATAAGCTTTGGAACCTAGTAATATGGAATGTTGTGTACAACCAAGATGTGGTGTTCAAAGAAGTGAAAGATGTTATTAAACATGAAGTTCCATCAAAGGAACCTGAAAAGATAGAGTTTGAGCTAAAGGAGGAAGAATCAGACTCTACAACAGAAGATGAATCAGAAGATGAAGAGCCACAAACTCCGGTTGTGAGAAGATCAATTTGAGAAAGAAGACAACCAGAAAGGTATAGTCCATTTGTTTTCTGTTCAATTTTTTCTTTATTTATTACTGATGATGATCCCATAAATGTGAAGGAAGCAGTAGATTCATAGGATGGAAAACTCGGGAAAGAGGCCATGGTTGATGAAATGGAATCTTTGCACAAAAATGAGGCTTGTGATCTGGTGGAGTTCTTGGCTGGAAGGAAACCCATTGGAAGCAAATGGGTGTTCAAGAAGATGACAAATGTAGAAGGAAAGGTGGAGAAATACAAAGCTCGGTTGGTAGCAAAAGGTTATTCTCAGGTGTTGGGAATTGATTTTGGTGATATTTTTTCTCCTATTGCCAAGGTAGTCTATTAGATTACTTTTATCTGTTGTTGCTGCTTTTGATTTTGAGGTAGAACAAATGGATGTGAAGACAACATTTCTTCACGGGGATCTAGAAGAAGAGATCTACATGAAGCAACCTGAAGGCTTTGCGGTGAAGGGTAAGAAAGAACTAGTATGCAAGTTAAAAAAGTCTCTATATGGGTTAAAACAGTCACCAAGGATGTGGTATCATAAATTTGATACATTTATACAGGAACTTGGCTTCCCCAGAAGCAAAGAAGATCAATGTGTGTATTTTAAATTAATTGGTGACTATGTTATTTATCTTGTCTTGTATGTGGATGATATGTTGCTAGTTGGAAATTACAAAGAAGTTATCCAAGATTTGAAGACCCAATTGTCCTCCAAATTTGACATGAAAGTTCTTGGTGCTGCAAACGATATTTTGGACATGGAAATTAAAAGAGATTGGGAAAAAAGGAAGCTCTGGTTAAACCAACAGAAGTATGTCGAGACAATACTGCAGAAGTTTAATATGCAGGATAGTAAACTGGTGAAGGTTCCTATTCCTATAGGTGTGAAGTAATCTGCTGAATAGTGTCCCAAGACACAAGAAGAGGAAGAAGACATGTCTCGTGTTCCATATGCAAGTGCAGTCGGTAGCCTGATATATGCGATGGTCTGTACTAGACCAGACATTGCACATGCAGTGGGAGTATTGAACAAGTTTATGTCAAAACTAGGGAAGGAGCACTGGCCATTAGTGAAGTGGGTTTTCAGGTATTTGCATGGCACTAATGATTATGGTTTGTGCTACCAAGGAAGACCAGGATTGGACAAAGTGTTGGATATTTGTGGCTTTGTTGATGCAGAATGGGCTGGAGATCTGGATCAAAGAAGATCTAGAAGTGGGTATGTGTTTAACCTATTTGGAGGTGCAATCAATTGGATGTGTAAGAAACAATCTATAGTGGCACTATCAACTACAGAGACAGAATACATGGCAGCCATTCATGTAAGCAAGGAAGCAGTTTGGTTGCACAGATTGTGTTCAAGTATGGGGTTAGTACAAGGAGCTATAAGGATAGATTGTGACAACCAAAGTGAAATTTTCTTGGCAAAGAACCCTGCTTATCATTCAAAGACAAAGCACATTGATGTTCAGTGTCACTTTGTGAGGGATATGATAGAAGACAAAAAGGTGTTGTTGGTAAAGGTGGACACTTTGAAGAATACAGTAGATGCATTAACAAAATCTATGAGCTTTGAGAAGTTCTCTTGGTGTAGAGAAACAATGGGCGTTGTAGGGCTGGATAAATGACTAAGCTCCCCTGTGGATCCCTATGAAAAGAAAACAACAAGTGGGAGAATGTTGGGTTGTGTTATATTCTTTCCACGACTAGCTGCCCTAGTTAATTGGGGGGTTACAGGGGGTGGTTAGCCCACCTCTATGAGGTCTGGGGCAGTGCCCCAGGGAAATTTTTTGGGTCCCTATATTAGGTGGGCGAACCTACCTATGGTTTTGTGCATGGTTTTCGCACATGGTTTTGGGCGTGATGGTTTTCGGTCCATGGTATTGGATGCTTCGGTATGTATATATATGTATTGTAACATTGAAAGGAAAATAATGAAAAATCAAACTTCTAGTCTCGGTTTTGGGATCTAGGGGAAAATCTCTGTGTATATATGTTTTATGTGTTATGCTCTCTCATTGTTTATTTTCTATGTTTTAGAATTCGTGTGCAGGTAATTTCTGTATGCGGTTAAAACCCACAAGCGAATCAAATCCAACTCATCTTCCAGTTGGTTGATTATGACTTCTTGACTTAGAACTTACTCAGTTAAAAAAAAATTCTAATAGATTGTTGGCTACTCTGATGATGAAGATCATTGATTTCCTCATCCCTGTCCACTAGGAGGTGTGGGCATAGGTTGCAGAGATTGGATCTATCACATGCTATGTTAGAGGGGGGAGTGGCCTTTTTTTCCATTGTGTGCTTGCATCTAAGACTTTGAAAAGGACCAATGGCACCCCAAGGAGGGGATGAGAACAATCAAGGAAAATCTCATCGAATAACAAGACCCAAAGAGACATAGTACTATAAGAGAAAGAAAATAGTGGGACGAGATAATTCTGAATCTTTAGCTCAAATGAAGGAATGGAGAATGAGACAAAAGAACCATGGAGATATCCCTTCCTTTTCACTGGAGCTATTGCACTGGGTTCAAGGGGCGACAAAATGCACGTTCGAACATAATTGGAAACCTTTGTTATAGCAATTAAAACTTCCCAATATATTGTTTGGAGAAAGTTTGAGTCCTCACACTTGCTCTTATGCAAATTGTGCCAACGGAAAACATAAATGGATAAGAGACCAGGGCTTGTAGAGAGCGTGTGATTCCCCTGCTTGTTCTTGAAGAGAGAATGAGACTAGGGAGGATTCCAACAACCAAGAAGGAGAAGATCAATACCTGAGCTAAAGGATTGAAAAACCCACCATACATAGTGATAGCCGTAGGAGTTCCAATATATATAATTACGAACCATATACTACAACTTAAGCTTGAGTTCATCCTCCATGAGTGTTGCTCAAATTCAAGAAGATCCCACACTTCAGGGATTGTCAACGTCACATAAGTCATAAATTTAACCTATTTTCTTCCCAACAATCCTTGTATGAAAACAAATGTCAGAGAGAAGAGGAGTTTAGATTCTACCTGTGGTGCATGGCGTGCATAAATTCTCCCATGATATTCATGCATATAAGTTGCCACCTCACACGATAGGCCTTGCACATTCCACCATCTGTTGATCCTCAAGTTACACTCCAAGGAGGCCAACATCAAAGGTATAGTGGGGGGGAATTCACCCATATCCTTGCTGTTAAGATTTGTTTAGATTAGTCCATGCCACTTTCCCTGCATCATTTCTAATAAGAGGGAAGGAACTATGGACATTGTTTAACCTTGTCATGGAATAACGTTCCAACTGATGGAACCATTGACATCACATTGACCTTCTTCCAGACGACTGGTGAGGTTGGCCTGAGTATCTGCTTCATGGTTTTGGGTGCAGATGATATGTTAAAAGGACTTATGCGAGAATTAGTCAAGGATGCAATTTATTCTTATTAGGAGGATGGAGAGGAGATTATTCTTAGGAAGAGAGCTCGAGTGGGGGAATTGAATTGTGATGAGAGAGTCCCATAATATGACAATGGGTGAGATGTTGCAATCTTTGGACAACTAGAGTCCAAGGTAGAGCCCATAAATTTCTACAAGATTATTTATTTTGTAGCCCAGTCCCCAAGAAAAGTTTACTTTTGGATTTCCTTCAGGATTTGAGAAAATCTCTCCCCCTCCTGCCACCCATAGATTATTTTTTGAAGCTCCATCGAAGAAGAGGATCCATTTCCTTTGATGAATTCTCTAGTCATAAAATTCCACATTAATAATTCAAAGCATCCGATTCACTTTGGCTGGATGTTCTGAGGGGGAATAAGTACGAATATGGGCCAATGGGTCCACAAGAAAATCCATCGATTGTCTTTCCTTAAAATCCAAAGAGGGATCTCAGTATTTTAATTTCCCTCCATTAGTTTCCACACATAGTGAGAGAGCTTTAATTGCTGTGACCCTAAGAGGGATAAGGACATTTTTGAAGATCATACTATTTCTTGAAAGCTAGATCTGCCAGAAAACAGACTTTGGAAGAGAGGTTCATATCTATTTAAAACCATTTGGAGGTTCAAGCTTTGAAATATCATTTGGAATATTCAAGCGGGCGAATAAGGGGCCCAATACAACTACCCAAACTTGGAAAGACTAGGGACATGATAAAACAAGTGAGGGGTAGATTCTTCTTGCAAATTGTGAAAGGGACAATGCAATGGGCCACATATCCCTCTCCTTTCGAGATTTTTAGAGGTTAGGATTCTCTTGTGGAGAAGGACCAGTAGAAATAATTGAATTTGGATATGGCATTAATTAACTAGAGTTTTCTCCAAATGGATGATTGGAGGGATTTACTCAGAGAATACCAATTCTTCATATCTCGCTTTGACCATGTACACATGGTATTTCTAGCTGAGCTTATCTTCCATTTAGAATTTTATTGGAGCACAGCTCGATAATCTGACTTTGAGCATATTCGAGAGGCTGGGAAGGTTGAAGGGGATGCCATTCAGATGCCATCCTCACCAAATACTTGTGTTATTCCATTTACTTATTTAGGCTAATGTAAAGATCCCTTGGTTGATAAATGATGTTGGAGTGACTTGAGAATATCACACTCATGGAGAGGAGGATAATTCATAATTGAGTTGGTTCCATTAGGGGAATTTTTAGGTCTAAAATGGGCCTCCTAAGAAAAATGTACAACCAAAATAAACTTTATAAGAACCAATAGGATTCAAGATGATGATGTCAACCATGGGGGATGATCCACCATTTTTAGAGTAAAAAAGTAAAAAGATTAAAAAATAATAAAATAATAAAACTATTTTTTAAAATTGTATTTTCAACTTATCTCCCTAAGGTTTTACTCAAATTTCAAGAAAGAGTACTCGTTGGATGCAAAATTTAAATCCCCAACCAAGGAGTACCCATGTTGCATATTTTTGATAGACCCCGCTACACGAAAAATGAGAAATACATGAAAAATCGTGATTGCAATCACACATTTCATGTATTTCTCATTTTTCGTGTAGTACGGTCCATCGAAAGTATGCAACATGGGTACTCCTTAGATGAGGAATAAAATTCTACATTCAACGAATGTTTCCGCTTGAAATTTTAGTAAACCCATAGGGAGATAAGTTGAAAATACAAGTTGAAAAAATAGTTTTTTTCTTTTTTTCCCTCTAAATTTTGATGATGTAATCTAATCTTATTTTATTATTTCCACTATTATTTTATAATTTCCTTAGGAGGCCCATTTTAGACCTCAAAGTTCCCCTAATGCATAGATGAATATTAGAGCCATTACACGGGGCCTAGCTAAGATGATTGTTAATCAATCCAAATGTGGTAGAGATGAGTCTCCAAGTAGGCGAGCAAGTTCTCTAAGTGGAGGAAGGGTCGATCCCGATCCCATTGCTAGACCCATATATTTGTTGGAAAAAAATTGGACCCACCTGGACTCTCTATTAGTTTTCATTTTCCAAGCAAGTTTAGCTCCCATTTCCTGATTCATGAGGGTCAAATACTTGATCCCCAAGCTTCCATGATATCTAGGGGATCGAATGGTGGTCCAATTGATCAAATGGAATTTTTTACCTGAGAATTTTCTTCCTTCCCAAAGGAACTTGCTATAACATAACCCCTATGCCCACCTAGAGTAAGGGGGTCATCATTGGCGGATCCAATCCCCATAGTACGGTCATGGAGATGGGATTGTGAAGTTTGAATCCCTATTCTCTTGGGTGAACTTCACCTTTTTCTCTCTTTATCCCTTTTCCTTTTTTCTTGCTTTATTGAATTATATTTTCTTTCTCTCACACGAAGGAAACAATGGCCAACTATCTCCCTTTTCCACACTATAGTCTACCATGGGTTCGCCCACTAGTCAGTTAAACAAAAGAGTTAGGGAAAGTGCATTTATCTACTCAAAAACACCACCTACTTCCCAACTGCCTGAGCCCCCGACATGAGACCTAGTCAGGTTGGTATATTGAATCTTGACCCATGACCTCTGAATGAATCAGGGTTGACCCATTCCATGATATCAGGGCTTGTCTTCATCTTGACTGCCCGACGTTTGACTAGTCAGGGTTGACATTCCATCACTTTTGTTACTATTATCGGGAAATCTAGTGTCTATGCAGCGCTGCTAGTCCCACTAAGATGGGTAGCTATCTTAGAAACAAACAGATTAAAGTTACTTTTGTTTTCCTTTACGAGAAGTAGATAGGAGAGGAGCAAAGAATACCAACCTCAACCTTTTGCTTGGTTCTCTGCTTGTTCCTTCTCCCCTTTGACAGATCTTTGCCGCTCCTCCCTTTACCACTCCGCTTCAAAGAGTACCTGTAAAGTCAAAGCAACATAATACCTTCAAAGTGCAGAGATCTACAATCGTAAACAATATAGGACTAGATATATATTGACCACAAACATGCATATATTAACAAACATACAAGAATGTGGAGGAAAACTTGAATAACTTTATTGATATAGATATTATAAGAGAGGATTACAACCCATTGATCTGACCCAACATCATCCTCCCAGCATGAAAGCCCTTCTTCACCTCATGAAAAGCTTAGATCACCCAACACTATGATATTCCACCATGAAACCAATAGCACTTTCCTTACAAGATACAAGATTCCAGCCTTTGGATCTTTGGGATGAGGGATCCATATATAGATGATTGAAGGGGGGTGAGTCAGCTTCTGGGATTTTGATTAGTGTCTTCTCTCTGATAGTCCTTGATTCCACTTGGAGATTGATGATCTCTTACTCATCCCTGGGCGAATTCAGAGAGGCAAGTGTCACAGGAGAAGTTTCTAGAAGATTCCATGATCAGCCACCTTGCAAACTGTCCCTGCCATTTGTCTAGTCTCGTCCATCGCACCCTACAAAGGGGATTTTCAGTATGCATCACACTTTTTGTACTGAGTATGTGAGATGCATCGCACCCTCTGCACTAAGCAGTTTGTATGGTCCAGTTTTGACCAGTTCTGAGCAGTTTTCTGTGGATAACTTCTGGGAGATGATGTAATTAGTTGACCTTGTTCCTTTAGGGCATGAAACAACACTTTTAGGGACTCAGAAGCCCTTGGTCTATGGACATATATGATTTGGGGTTGTAGTGCCCAAATATGTCTATAACAGTTATCGCAAGGCATTGATCCCGACCTCTGACCTATGGGACTTGAATAATCCTTTGGGTCATACATCTAGCTGAATGGGTCCAACAGAAAGTCCACACCAGTTTCCTCTGACAAATCACATAAGAGGAAAATCCGACTACTTCAATTCGAAGCCTTCCCGCTTTAGGTTCTGATCTATAAGGGGATAAGTATATCTAATATTTCTTATAAGGTCAGGGCTTCAATCCCTTGCAAGGCAACAAATTATTTTCCCTTACCATTCTACGGGGCTTGGTCAAGGTACTTTGGCTCTGCCTTATGTAATGCCTTCAACAATGATCTCCACACCCTCCCTAGAGGCTGGATCTACCACTATGCAGGCTTCCTCAAATTAGTCTTCTCGAATGTGGCTCGGTCTCAAAGGTCTAGTCGACTTCTATACCTCATTCAATATTTTTCCACTCTGTCAGAGTCATATTAAAGCATTCCACGACGTTACCCCTTGCAATCATGGGTGATAGCTACATTGAGGGATTCCTATCCTACGGGCCTTTGTTTCCTTTAGGTAGGGAATTCCTCGCATGGTGTCATAGGTATTCCATGTCTAATATCTATCAAAGGCCTAACACGAGTTTATGGGAGGCTCCCACCTATCCTGCTACATGCCAACAATTCTAGAGTCTACACAGACTTTGCAAGCAGTTCCTTGGCGCCGCTCACAGGTTGCCGGGGCATTTGGCTATTGGCAGGGACCTGTAGTACTCATCACCAAAATTTCTATGGTGGGAATAGAGGCTACTACACACAAAAGTTTAAAGGCCATGGTGGTAAGGTTGCCAAGCACGATTGCCCCCATGAAACTCCCATTATTATTAATACACTGCTTGCCTATCGGCACAACAAATTGTAACTGAATGCCCAACATGTAATCAAACACAAACCTTTCTAGCAGAGGGTCTTCTATGTAAGTTGTACATAATGAAAGGGTATCAAAACCCACTATTTTTCAAGGATAATTTCAAGCTCTCTTGGATTTGGTTATGGCGTGTAACTTATCATGCAATTAATTCTCTTGTAATTACTATTTAACTTCAACACAATTAAGTATTACATTCAAATTAAGATTTAGCCTCACAGCTCTAAAGCTTAGGCATCTTTGTCATGGAGTTCCTTTCACATCTTAAGCATCAGATACTCTGTGGTTGCCAATACTTAGGCTATCAAACATACTTACTTACAAGTGCAAGCACAAGCACACATGTACACATACATATACATAGACATAGACATATTCAACATACAAATAAGGAGAATGCCCTCTCATGGTTGCACGACAAGTATACACACAACAACACCATTGTAGTCCCTAATTTCCATGCCTATTACAAACACCAATGCAACATAATCCATTAAATGAAAGCAATATTAACAAATACTTATATTTTAGTCTATAGGGAAACTGAGTCTAGGACTATGACTCTCCACCCAACCATAGATAGTTGTAGCCACTATTATTTTCAGTTTCCATCCCCAAGCTAGATTCCAGAGTCTGAGGGGGAAATGCTTGCTTCTTGGACCACACACAAGGTGCTAGTTAAGTTAGGTACTCCAAAGGACCTCTTGCCTCAATCCCATAGCTATTTTGCCTCCTTCTTGCCTACATGGGGAGTTTAGAGGTGTCCAACCTCACCCCCTCGTGTAGATACAATGTTTCATACCCTCCCAGAGAGTCCAGAAACCACTATACCAATCTAGGTAGTAACCAAGAACTGTGTTCAATCCTATCTCTATCTTGACTCTGGGATGGTCTCCTCCCAAGCTGTTACAGGGCTCAAGAGTATCCATCTCAACCCATAGACTCCAGGGAACCCAAGTTGTTACAAGGATCTAGATATTTCATTCCACCCATGACCTCCAGGGACCTAAGCTATTATAGGGCTCCAGAGACCTCTTGTCTCAACCCACAACCTCCAGGGACCCAAGCTATTATAGGGTTCCATGAATCCTATCTCAACCCACATCACTTCATCCTGCAACTTTTGACATTGATCTTCCTTATCCTTGAGTAACTTCCTTACCTTGTTTCCTTCCTCTAGTTGAGCTTTTAGTTTGATAACTTCTTCTTTGAAGGCACATTCCCTTCTGTTCAATAGATCTTGTTGATCTCTAATTTTGTCTGTAAGCCTTTTAAATTCTGCCTCTATTTGATATGTTTCTTGCTCACCCATAAGAGCAAATTCAATTGTTTCGCTATCACTTTCATCATCTTCAAATGGATGGATAAATGTATCACCAGAGTATAACAAATTCATACCTGCTAGTTCTTTTGCTTGTTCACCTTCATTCAGAAGTGATTTTGAATCTGAAGTGCTTCTCCACATATTCCCCAATTGATTCTCCCACTGTCATAGCTCTTTTGAGATTTATTCTTCTTCTTAGGCGCTTTCTTCTTAAGCTTCTTTCCCATGGATCTACGGATCTCCTTCAAGCGATCAAGCTTCTACCAAAGGACCTGCTCTGATACCAATTGTTGGAAATAATATTGAGATGGGGGGGGGGTGAATCAGTATTATCAAATCAATATAACTTTTTCATTTCCATATTAAGATTCATATACGCTACTTCAGTTAAGGCAAACCACGTGTATATGCAACTGTGTGTAATGCAAAAATAGTATATCCAGTAAAATTATGATTTAGTTAGTTGATCCTTAATGAGTGAATTAGAACATTATTAACCATATGAGAAGTAAAATAGAATAGATCATCACACACAAGAAGCACACATGAACACCATGATGTAAGGTGGAAACCCAATGTGGGTGAAAACCACTTGCTGCAAGTCGTCTCAATCTTCCTTTTAATGAGAAACTTCTTTTTACAATGGTTCTATACTGGTGCAGTCTTATACCAGTACACAGGCTTCTACCTACAGAAGGCTACAACCTTCTCTCATTCTCCAGCTCTCCTGGAAGGGAGCTACAACCCCCTTTGCTCTTGTACTAGCCGATCCATTTACTAGTACGTAGGTGCTGGCCTAC
>APFE031393203.1:0-14660 GCA_000404065.3 Pinus taeda | reverse complement strand
AGGTTGTTTACAATAAGATTCAAACAATGGAGTCACCAAGGTGAGATATCTTCAACCCACACTTCCCTTGCTCACCCGACAGAGGGAATGTAAAAATTGTCGTACCCAAGGAAATGTATTTTGATTCATTCCTCGGCAACGGCGCTAGAAATATGTTGTATCTATTTCTATATCATATCACACAATTTATTTTAGAAGGTATAGAAGCCTCCTAGAGACAACCTCTTGGTTGATAGGAGACTAGTACCTAGGGCATTTGAGAGGAGTGCTTTTGAAGATTATATAAAGGCTTTCTGCTGCACCGCATATGTCATGTAATTTGGAAAGGGATAATTCATGGCTTGGTTCAATAACCCTTCATCAAGGTAAACTCAAGAAAACACACACTAGAAGGTATGGTTAATATCAAAACGAAATGTCTTGGTTCTAGTGGCTGACACACAACAATGTGAATCTTAACATTGTTGTTGTAGTATAGATGAACAAGAGGATGGAAAGGAAGGAAATTGATGTAGAGGGATGGACATAACACATAATCCTTGTTGAAAATAGCAACAAGAAATGATTAAAATAGAGATGCTAAAAATAGAAATTCCAGAAATAGAATATTCCAATTTTAATTTGTCCTTGAATTAAAATTGAGAATTAAAATTTGAATTTAGTCTCACTAGCTGCTTGAAAAATAATTAATTAATTCATTATGGATTAATTATTTGGATAAATTCAAGTCTTTGTGAAGTCATGCAACCGTTATCCCTTAAATTAAGGAAGTTATCCCTTAATTAAGGAGATAAGGATGACTTATAATTGAGTTGTAATTAGTTAGCTTAGTTAATTGAGTTAGTTCCATTGAAATTAGTTCCAAATAGTTTGAGGAACTAATTGTGAGTTCATTTAGTTAATGCACCCATGCATGAAACAAGTGTACTCGAGATAACTGAATATTCTCTCATAGATAACTCATGCATGTCAATTTAGACAAAGGCCCAGTTGAGATTACAGGCAGGGAAAATGCAAGGAAATAGGAGGCTTGGAGGGTAGAGGAGAAGGTTTGTGAGAAGCCTTGTTTGCCTGTGAGCATCCAAGAGGATTGTACTGAGAGCTGGCTAGGTGTGAGAGCTAAAGATTTGTGTAATCTTGATGTATTTCCACCTTGTATGATAATACAGATATTGGGGCTTTTAGCGGAGGCTTTCCCCTGAGTATTTTCTGTGTTTCATGTGTATTGATTCTTCTTCTTATGGTTATATGTGTTCAGCTCTGATTCAACTACATCTTTAAGCTTTCGCAAAAAAAATTGATAGTAGAAGTAGATTATAGTATTTTACTTTAGTATATTGCATTATCGAGTTAATCTACAGTCAGATTTTCTCTATGGTCTCAGAGGAGCCAGATTTGTAGAGAGAATTTGCAAAATTTCTACAATCCTAAGCAATAATCTCCAGTAGAAATATGGAAGAGTGAGGAGATGAAAATGTAGAAAAAGTGGATGACGAATTAAGGTCTCAAGATCTATGCCTCATGAATACATTTTTCACCAATTAGCATAAGTAATTCTTTTCTTACATACAGGTACTGTAGACTATCAAATAACACAAGTAAATTTGTGTTTACATAGGTACTTCTCACTACTTAGCAGCAAACATGCAACCATGAATGAGAGTGAAACTAACAACTTCATTACACAATTTCAGAGAAGGCAATACATACATGAAGTGATATACAAAGGGAACAACAAATTGCGCATTGCTATGATTGGAATCAACAAAATGACTTCATTAATCCTTGATCATGGAGTCCAAATCACTAGTCCATTACATTTAGTAATTGCATCATCCCAAGGACCTCATGAACAAGAAAATTGAACCAAAGTGGAACCACAAAATTTAGGCCTCTTGGGTGTGAAATTTTGGAACCTCTGTTAATCGTTTCTTCCCTCTTTTTATAAGGAGAGGTATATTTTTGAAAAATAGTTACAAAAATACATTATCTGAGTCCCAGTTGTCTGATCAACTATTTTTTTTGATGTGTGAAGGCCTGCTGCCCCAAATCATTACAAAGAATTTTATTCCTTGAAAATGTAGAAATTTCAAAATAAAAGACAAAAGGAAAACTAGACGATGAGAGAGGAAAATATCACGCTTCCATTCTAGTGATGGCCTATGATCAGGCCACATCTCTTCCTTGATGATCTTATTAAGCTACTTAGTTACATAAACCATTGCAACAGATTTGATTCGCCTATCGCTTTCCTCTTAACCGCTTAAACTTCCCACTTTTTAGAGTTGGAAACGACCAAATGTGGTGGTCTTGGTGGTATCACAGAATCATAGTTGTTGAATCATCCATCTCATATCTTATTCATATTACACTATCAATGTCCAATATGCCCTTTAATACTATCATAGTGCTATATCATATTTATGCCTTATGAAAACTTTATTCTTAACATTACGAAAACAACGAGTTCTGATGTCCTTGGCCCCTTATTTTAGCCCCATTTCTATTTTCCTCCATGGGACCGAGGGCCATGACCGGAGGCTTAGTCTTAAGGAGGTAGGGAATTTTGTTCCTCCTTGGGGGATATTTTTCTGCTATAAAGTGTTTTGTGCCCCCTGGTTATTTAAACTCTTCTTGACCATGAGCTAGCCAAATATCAGAGTCCATCTTCATCGGAGGCTTCCAGTTGAGGAAATAACTTGGGAGTTACGGCATGCTAATTCTCTAATTGACGATATCCCTTAGTGCTCAACCCCAGCCTTTACGCCTTTTGTTCTTTGACTCTTTGCGACCATGTTCTAGCCTTAATATTGGAGCCCCCTTATTGACACTTTTCAAGTTTCAACTATTGTAAATTGTTCATATCCTCAACCTCCAATATGTGACCTCTAATATGGTATCATCACTCGATGTGGTGACACGTGTCTCATTGGAGGACAGTGAAAAGGGCCTGTCCACATTTGTTTTTTTTATTAAATCCTTTGTAAACCTTTATCAGTGTTCCCTGATGGTTTTAAATGCAATCGACACATTATGCGTATTGAAAATTTTTAAAGGTTCTCACATTCACAAGTTTGGATCCTCCGATTTGTTGATGTTCTAATATCCTTTGTGCTTTGACATTGCCTGATCTAATGTATTGGACCTTTGACATGTGATCAACGATGTGCTTGATGTATATGATGTGCAATCGCTGATCTACAATGTTTCCAAACCTCCTATATGCAATCTCCAATATATCATAGCTCCATTGTGTGATCTCTGATATTCTTTCCTTCGAGAGGCTTTAATATTTGAAAATATTTGGATCGAGGAGTCCATTTTTGGATGTCCACATGCCATTGGAAATCTTATTCAGATCAATTTCTACTAGAGAGGGTCTAATGTAGGCTTTGATTCTTTATGTGGCTTTGAAGATGACTACAAACTTATCTACTCATTTACACTTTAGATAGATGAAAACACATTTGGAGTAAGTGACAATAGGGTGAAAGAGGTATCCTCACTTATTGAGAGCAAAAGAGGTTGTTCCTTTAGAGAAGCATATAAAGACCTATGATTTAGGTTTTCATGTTTAGATTTTTCCCTTCTCTATTTCTATTAATTGGATACGCTTAAGAAGACCAGTAGAAAAAAAATAAGTATAGGCATGAGGTTCCCGGACTAGCCCTGGGTTCATGGTTGGACCAAACTTCTCCTTACGGAAGGATCATATTTTTCATCGAGATCTCATTGGCTAAAATATGTAACCAAGAAAAGAAAGACAAATAGAAGAGTATCCAAACACTGGAGTGTCACAAGACTCTTTAGACTTTAGCCACACACACACTTAGAAGTCACAACACAGTCAAGCACAACACTTATTTACATGATAGAACAACACAAACTTCAAACAAATAAAAAAACAAACAACAAATGACTATGTACATAATGTGGGGCACATCCCCAGATCTTCATTGAAAATATTTTTTTAAGCCTTGGCTATTGACAAGGAGACAGTCAATATTACCATTAAGTGATTCTAGATGATATGTGTGTTGGTCAACCTTCTCATGAACTATGTATGTGCAAATCGATAGGGACCGAAACTTAGTGTGTTTGTAGTTTTCCTCGTGGTATTTATCCCACTTTAAGACTAAGTCACTCACGCTAAAGATACTTTTCCCTCAAGATTTTCTATCAAACAATCTCTTAATATGACTCTGGTGAAGTAAGAATGTTTCTTTATCTTTCAACCTTTCTTCTTGTAGCTTGTGCAAAGTGTCCATCCTACATTGAACTAAAATACATGGATTTTCTTGAGACTCTTGGGACAATTGGAGACCAGGCAAGTAGATGTTCGGTGAGAGGATGGCTTCTTTTACATACAATAGGAAGTAAGGGGAGATTTTCAGAGAAGGTTTGGGTGTGATTTGGTCAGCCCATAAGGAATTCACCAAAGCAAAGTGCCAGTTTCTTTGTTTAGAGAATATGCTATTTTTGATGATACAGGTGAGGTTTTTGTTCATGGATTCAACAAGACCATTTCCCTGTGGATAATAATTAGTAGAATGCTTCAAGATAATACCATTTTCCAATGCAAAACCATAATGTTTTAATGAAAAAAAGTACATTACATTGTAAAAAACAAGTGACGTAGTAAGGTCAAATCTAGAGATGGTATTTAGCTGCAAAAAGCTGATGACTTCCTAATCATTCACTTGTTTTAGAGGAAATTCCTTTTTCCGCCACATGAAATAATTTGTAGTAGTTAGGATATAGTAGTGTTGCTTTGATGAGTGTGGGAAAATTTCCCCAATGGTATCCAAACCCAACTATTGAAAAGGTTCTTTCACTGTAATGGGCTACAATGAGGTTGTTGACTTCTAATTTCTGCCGACACAACTTTGACAAAGAAAACACTAACGGGAATAAGCATGAGAATCTTTGAATAATGTAGGCTAGTAAAAGTTGGCCCAGATAATGTTATGTGTTGTGGTGTTTCCTGTGAAGTATCCTCTGACTAGTCCGTCGTGGAGATCACGTAAAAACGTTTATGAATCATGTGCCTCCAAACATCTGAGCAATACTCAATTGTGGTGCTTTGTGAACAACACCCTATACACCAATTGATATGAAAATTGTTTGAGGTCGAGTGCCCTCTTTTGTGGTGTAGAGAGGTGAGAGGGAATAGTGTTGTGCTAGAGGTAATGGTGAGGCTCACTCAATGTTGTACATTGCAATCTCATTCTCCCATCATGCGATCTCTTCTTCTTACTCTTTCACTTTAACTTATGTTACTAATAATTTGTAGAGATGATGATCCTTGATTATGTGAACTAGCTTGATGTGAAGGTCATACTCGTACAATTCGGTCATCTAGTTCACCCTTGTTTCACCTAGCTCTTATTGAATGAGAAGTGATCTGACTACTAGGTTTGGCACAAATATAACATAATGATTCTTTAATAGATAGGGTTTGAAGTGCTTTACCATCTTTTACACTGCATAAGTTTGTAATTGAGCTATGGTCCTTGCAGACTTTCACTCATGAAAGGGATAGGTCATTTAGTTTTCAAGTCATCCTTCTGAGTTAGCATAGAAACAAGAGAAGTGTCAGAAGAAAAAGTCTAGAGCAAGAAGTATTTACCAAAGTCAGGGTTGTACAACACGGATGCTTCTAATATAGCTTTATTAATACAGGAAAATGCATCCTTTTCCCTCTTATCTCATTTATAGATTGTGTCCTTCTTGATCATATCCTATATTGATTTAACAATTAAAGCATATTAATAGATGAACTTTTAGAGGAAATTGATCTTCCCGAAGAAGGACTGCATGGCTTTCTTGTTCAATGGGTAGGGAATTTGCATGATGGTCAGAAGCCTGTCCAAATCTACCTTGATCCCACTTTTGGCAATAATGTGTCCCAGAAGATTACCTTCGAACACTACAAAGATACTCTTCTTGGGACTCAAGGATATCCCATATTTATGGTGTCACTCAAAAAACTTCTTCAAATGGCATAGGTGCTCTGATCGTTGTTTGAAAAATATTGTCATGTCATTAAGGTAGACCACTGCGCTCTTTCCAATAAACCTGTGAAGGGCGATGTCCATTGCATGTTGGAATGTCACACTAGCATTGACTAGCCCAAATGACATTCATCAAAATGCAAAAGTGCCCAAATTCGTTCTGAAGTTAGATTTTAATCTGTCAGGCTCTACTACCAAAACGTAGTTGTAACCTAAGGATCCATCAACAAAAGAAAACATTTGGGCCCCTAATACTTTTTGAATTATTTTCTTCATGGATGGTAGAGGGTAATTATCCTTATCCGAGGTGCGGTTGAGATTGAGGAAATATACGTACAAGAAAATCTCCCCAGATTTCCTTCTTACGTGAACCAAGTTTGATACCCATATTGAATCTCACACCTTGTAGATGATTCGAGCATCAAACAATTTTCTCAACTCCTTCTAAATGAGGGGCTCAAGCATTGGGTGGCCTTTCCTAAGATTATGCTAAAATGGGTAGTCCCCTTCCTTGATTGGTATCACATGTTGGATTATTCACATGTCATATGTATTTTGTTCATTGTACGTCCATGCGAAGACATCACGATACTTCCTGAATAAGCAGAAGAAGGCTTGTTGCTCTTACGGTGTGAAACAAGTACCGAGATTAACATACTTTGGATTTTCTTAGTTCGCAAGTTTATTTTCTCATGCGATAGAGTGGAACTATGGGTCTTGGCATTAACATGACCCTGGAAGAGGTTTTGTAGATCATACAACTTCTCTAATGAAACCACGCCCTTGGGGATGAGGTTTCCTTTACTTGTATTGGTCGCATCCTGTAGTGTCTGTTCATGCTTGTCTTTGTTAATCACTGCATCTTTGAATATGTTAGTGTTGGATATAAAGTACAATATCTTTTGGTTGTCATCAAAATCAGGTAAGTTAGTTATATTATCTGGGATACACATTTTATAAAAATTTTCAATAGAAAATCTAATCCATAACGTTGACATCCTAGCAGCAACATTTTCCAAGGTATCCATTGTTTCATTATGCATTCCTGGTAATGAAATAATATTCAAAGCTTGGAAATGAGAGATATGTTACCATACCTCTGTTGATAACTCTTAATAAGAGGCAACACATAATGTATAGTGTTACGTACTTGACGCATCATGATTTCGGAGTCACCTACCACTTTTACAAAGTCCACATTGAGGTCCATGGCCTTCTGTAAGCTCAAGACAAGTGCTTCATATTCGGCAATCTCTGTGATGCACTCAAATTCCAAGCGACTACAGATCAAATGTTTTCTCTAAATTGGGTCTATTACAATAAAAGCAACTCCAGAGCCCTCTTATGTCTTTGATCCATCAAAGTACATATTCCACATATCATATGTACAGGGACTGCTCATTGCATTAGTACCCCTACTACTACCACTACTAGTAACTGTACAAAGTTCATTATCACCAGTTTGACATGGAAGGAGATCCAAATGTGTGTTTTGTGGAGCTAGGGATGGCTCTACAATATAGCACCCACACTATGTTTCCAGAAGAAAAAAAAATGCCAAATAATAATTCTACGAAAGCCATTGGCTCATTATGCCCATTCAAGGGAGTCACTATGTACTTAATGTATCTCTCTGGCTCTACTTGGATCTAATTATTCCTATGCTTGTATGAAATCCATAAGTGTGACTAGTATGTGGCAAAGTATCCTTGAAGTTTGGTTGACCACTCTCTTCTTAGTAACACTTTGTATGCTTTCAGAATGTCCACAATCACTATATTGATACATTGGTGAACTCTTCCATCAAATGATGACTAGATGATGACATCCTTGAGTTCACCAAATGCTTGGACATGAGTTCTGTTCCATTAAATGATCTATGCATTCATCTTATCCCATTTAATTTTGATCTTCTTGGCCATAGATAGTGTCATGACATTCACCGATGCACCCAAGTCAACCAAGAATTTGTGCATATTAAAGTTGAAAATTTTAAATGTTAGTAAGAATGGTCGGAAAAGTGTGTTTTCTTACATCGTGAGTGCATTGATTCAAATGTGAGAGCATTAGGAGGATTACTAGATGCCTTGTCTTAATAGGTAGCATTATCGGTAGATGTTTGTCCAAGTGCTCGTAGAAAGATGTGTCGTTGGCTCGTGATCTTTGTATGTTCAAATAGGGAGATGTTTGCATGAGACTTCTTCATATCCTCTATAATGATATAATCCACAACAGGAGGACTGAATGAGGTGTTTGGGGATGGAACTTTGTTATTGGTTTCCAAAGGGATGGTTCTGTCCTTACTACTGTTAGAAACATTTTTTGTTGAAACTACTTATTTGGTCAATTTAGTGTGCCCTAAATTGCTACATTAATTATCAATCCAGGATTCGTAAGCTGATGAAGTGTGGCGCACTATATATGCAAGATAACCTATTCCTTACTTTTGTCGTTTTTTATTTTTATGTTGTTTTTGGGGGTTTTTGTCTTTGTTTATGGAATTCCTATTCCTAAGTTTCTAGAAGGAAAGTATGGATAGAGTTTTTAAGGCAATGATGTCCTCTCTATAATGGTTTCCAAAACACAACACTTCAGAAGGTCTTAGAATACACTAGTGATTGAAAGAAATGCTTGAACAAGAATGAAAATGTGTTGATATTTAAAACAAGTAAATAACAAACCACTGATCATGAAGCTATCATCTCTGTTGTTGTCTAAATATAGAAAAATGATTTAAGATACTACACTCAAGGGAATCAAAGATTGCAAAGAAAGTAAAACTCAAATCAAATTACATCATTCATATTTCGATCCCTCACCAGTTAGTCTAGCTATGGCTTTTAGAGGTAATCGTCAATGACATGAGCAATCCAATATCTAATTGCAGAAAAGTACACTAAAATCAAATCACAACATTTATATTTCGATCCCTCGCCAGTGAATCTAGCTATGGCTTTCGGGGGTAACCATCAATGAAATGAGAAAATCCAATATCTAATTGCAGAAAAGTAAACTAAAATCAAATCACAACATTCATATTTCGATCCCTCGCCAGTTAGTCTAGCTATGGCTTTCGGAGGTAACCGTCAATGAAATGAGCAATCCAATATCTAATTGCAAAAAAGTAAACTAAAATCAAATCACAAAATTCATATTTTGATCCCTCGCGAGTTAGTCTAGCTATGGCTTTCAGAGGTAACTGTCAATGACATGAGTGAGTTGATTACTAAGCTAACTTAACAAAGCAAATGAACAAGACTGAAATCAACAAAACAAAACTGGAATTAAAAGAAACTAAGAAAAGTGAAGTCAGCAGAGGATCAATTCCATATCACTAGTTATTGTGAAAATTATATACAGATGCCCGGGCTGCCTACTCTATCCTGAAACATGCACACACTGATCAATGTTATACAAAACTTGTAAAGTCATGGAAAGAAGTAAAATGTTAGAAATATATACACAAGTGAATAACTATAAAACATGTGCAGTGAAAATAAGAAAATGATACATAAAGACTATACAGCAACAATGGAAATGAAACCTCGGTGTGCAGGGGCCCTCTGCACAACCTCGGCCAACAGGCTATCAATCCAAAATTACGTTCACACAAGCATGTAGAATAGAGTCTTCTTATATATTTCAAAACACAGTTACAACAATAAAACTAGTGTCATGACACAGTGAATTCTTAACAGCAAAATTACATTACAAAGACTAACTACTATGCATATAGAAACACATTATTTATAACAAAGGTTACATAGCTATTTTCCTATAAACCTAAGTGAATAGAGACACGTAAAAGATAGTGTCCCTGGATTTAGCATAATGGTTGCCGTGATGATTAAATTTATCAAGGGTGGTTGTTGGATTCGCCTTGTGGAGCAGTCCACAGGTGTCCATATGTCCCCAGAGATCTAGGAACGACCACGAAAGTCCTCACATGTTTGAAAACAGAGTCTTGTTGCTGTAGAACTCCTATGTTTGACCACCACTTGATCACCTTTGACCACAACCTTCTTTGATGAATCCAGCTAGACCAATAGGACCTGATCCATGTCTAGGTCATTTCCAACTTGCCCATGTGGCTTGCTTTGCCTGGTGACACCTGCAACCTGGAGTTTAACAAAAACGACTGCAGAAAGTTGAACCGGCTGCGGAAAGTGGCTGCATTCCGCAGCTCATAAGAAAAAATCTAATTGAAACAGCAAACACAAGGACATAGTTAAAAAACCACTTTAAGTGCTCTTTTATGACTAATATGCAATGAAGTTGATATCCTAGGAGGTTCAGGTGAGTGGAAAAAATCTAAGAAAATGTGTAGGAAAGATGCAAGTTTAGGGCTCAACATACCCCCACTGTGAAGGTGTTGCATGTCCCCATGCAACCAAAATTTTGACTATCCCCCCTTTAGACCATGTGCTCTGAGACTTCTGCCAGTACATCCTGCCCTCTTCTTCTCTTTCTTGGTGCTGCTAACATCCTGGGCTTCCTCATCAAGCATTTGAATTTGAGGTTGATTAGTGCTCTACTTATCCTCCTGCACTTTTTCTTCAATTTCCTGTTCTTTCTTTGCCACGACCCAAGGTGCAACATTGTGTTGTCATGAATGATCTTATCCAATCAACTTTGTTCCTTGAATGCTTCATTTTAATTTTTAATATGTCTATTTAAGACCTCCAGTTCAAAAACTTCTTGTTTCAATGATTGGATTAGAGCTTCTTGTGTCGTGTAAGGCTGGGCAGATGAAGTACTTGGACCTGTGGCTGTCTTCTCCAAGGATTCTATATAATCATACATTTCTTGCTGATTTGGGTCTATTTCGGATGTAGTTTTCCTTGGGTTGTCCCCAAAATCCTGTTGAGAAGGACTGATTTCAAAGTCTAGCCGAGAAGGACTCATGTCAACATCTGGAGGATTGGTTTCAATATTTGGCTAAGAATGAGGTGGGCTATGGCCAGCTGGAGATCGTTCCGGTGTTCCCCCTCCTAAGTCAATGAAATGGGGCCCTTTTGTTTGTGCTTTCCTCCACTTTCCTCTAAGCCTGGTGCTTCTCCTTAAATGCTATGGGCTAGTGCCCTCTTCCTCCATACTCTGTTTTTCTTTTTCTTTCTTCTTGGCTACAGTTGATTGTGCCTGAAGATAAGCTAGTCTTTCAGACAGTGTTTGGTGGTCTTCTTTTTGGGAAGGATCTGAGGTTTGATATACAACTTCTATGTTTCTTTTCCATTTTGGTTTTCTTTGCTCCTTATTCTTAGTTCTCTCCTCTCTATTTTCAGGCAGCTTATATTCTTGATTAATTTCTTTAGGAGTGTCCTGAATTCTCACATTGGTTTCTTTTCTCCTACTCTTCCTTGTTGTACTGCTCTCAGGTATTTCAAAGGGATCTTGAAAGTAGTTTCTCACCAAAAACCATTCCTAGGTATCCTTCTTTTACTTCAATTAGTCTTGAATTAGAATTTTCACAAGCCTGTGATGATACAGGTGGGGGTTCTATGTCCTCTATATTCTTTTGGATGGCTGTGCACATATTTTTCAAGCTCAATAATAAAAGGTAAGGCAAATTGAGGGTTTGGTTTTCTAAGAAATTCATCAGTAACCGGGTATGATACATATACATTGATCCAAAACGTCCTTCACACGTAATGAACTTTTGAATAATCAATAACAAACTAGCCCACTTCTCTTATAAAACATGGACAGGAATTCCTCGTTTGAATATAGTTACATCCATACCCAGATTGCGTAGGATAACCCTCCAAGCCTTCTCGCCAAAGCTCTTGTTGTTGAACCAACATTCTCCCTCCTGTGGGAGTTCTGTAGCGGCTGCTATGGATGCTTCGATGACTGTGAATTTGAGGTCCCCAATTTCCACCTCTAGGCCGTTAAAAGACCTTGCAAAAGGTTTTGTAATCTCCTTGTTGTAGCCCTTGAATTTTTGAATAAACCGTAGCCATCGTTCCTTCTTCAGTATGTTTTTCACTTGCAGGTACCCCTCCATAAACTTGGGCTCTTCCGGTTCTGCCCTCAACAACAAACCCATTCTTTCCTTTTGTTCTTAAAATTTATCTGCGTGATAAGGGTTTAGCGGA
Source organism: Pinus taeda (assembly GCA_000404065.3). Taxonomy (NCBI): domain Eukaryota; kingdom Viridiplantae; phylum Streptophyta; class Pinopsida; order Pinales; family Pinaceae; genus Pinus; species Pinus taeda. The sequence continues at coordinate 2,551 of APFE031393203.1, read as the reverse complement.
GGTGAGAAAGCTGGGTTAGCGGAGTGAACAAGGTTTATGGAGAAGACCAGTGACTATGAGTGAAAAACAGAGGATAGGCAGTGGAAGTGAATTCACGGAATGGAGCGGAGGCTTATGTGAACAAGGTGGAAATGTAACCGTGGCTTCAATAAAATAGTGGGGGAGTGAAGTGAACCCGACATAATTTTTAAACTGGATGGCGACGGAGTAGAGGTAAACAAATTCATGAAATGGCTGTGGAATTTATGTGGCAGAGAAGAGTCATGATCAAATCGGCCACATCCCATGATTACAGGTGGAGTGTAAAAATGCAGCCAAACACGAGTTAAATCCGAGGGTTAATCATGAGGCCGTTGGAAAAATAAATGCATGGTTCGTGGAGGAATCATAGGTCGTGGAATGATTATGGAGGCTATCATGCCAATTATTGCATATAGTGGATCTTATGGTTTTATAACTATGCAAAAATGTGCTTTGAATGCTATTTGAAATAAATTTCTACTCATACCTTGGAATTTTTGCCACTCGTTGTCCATTTATCCTTTGATCAGTTGCTCCTTGTTGATGCCTTTAGGTGCCCCATGTCTTCATAATATGTCCTCGGTCATACCTGAATTTGATTTTTATTATTTTTTCCTATTATCTAATTGCCAATGTTGAATGACAGGGTGCTAGCTGCGAAAACACAACTAGCCGCGGAATCAGTTTGCAGCTGCGGAAACTGGATTCAGCTACGAAAACTAACTCAACGATCATATGACTGGATGGATATGGATGGATTGATGACTGAGTGAATAAAAATGGTCATAAAAACATTTATTGGCGGAATGAAATGAAATGAATGAAATGAAGCGGAATGAAATGAAGTGGAGTGGAATGAAAATGAAGTGGAGTGGAATGAAAATGAGAAAGAGAGAGACTTTTTTTTTGGAAAATATAGGGCGTCAGAAGTTCCTGATTTTCGCCCTGTAGTTTCTGTATAAGACTGCCAATCAGTGATTGGTTTTCAGGCTTATACATTTTTATTTATTTATTTTTAGAATAGAAAAGAACAAAGGCTAGGCTGGTGGAGAAGAAGGATTCTTCTTCACCAACCTTATTGCAAAACTATCTTGAAAGATTTTGACAAATTCCTCTTTTGAGAGTGGCTTATGATAGATCTTTAATTTGTGGCCATTCACAATAAGAGGAGTTTGATGTTCATCAATGGTTTTGATTCTTACCGCTCCATTGCTAAAGATTTTGTCAATCTCATATGGCCCTAGCCAATGATTCTGAAATTTTCCTTTAAAATCTTTAAACTTGGAATCAAATAGCAATGCCCAATCTCCTTCTTGAAACTTTTTCTCCTTGATGTATTTATCATGCCACTTAGCTCTTTGATATTGAACTAGATCAGTTCTTAGGATTGCCTCTTGTCTGATCTCATCTAGCTCATTCAACTGCTCCATTCTATGCTTTTGGGCTTCTAATAGATCCATCCTTAACTGGACTGCCATCTTGAAAGTTTTGACTTGGAACTCAATGGGGAGCAAGACTTCTTTCCCATAAACAAGTTCATAGGGAGAATGTCTTGTTGCATTTCTCCACGTAGTTCTGTAGGCCCACAAGGCTCCATGAAGCCTTTCTGCCCAATCTCTTCTGTGTAGATGAACAGTTTTGGTGATGATGCTTTCGAGAACTTTGTTTGTAGACTCCACTTGACCATTTGCTTGCAAGTGGTAAGGAGTAGATTTTCTATGCTTGATTTTGTATTCTTCCATCAGCTTCTCCACTAGGTTAGAAGTGAATTAACTTCCCTGATCTGTCACAATTTCTCTTGGAACACCAAAGCAAGTAAAAATATCCTCATAAAGAAAACTAATAACTGAATTTTCAGTAGCAGAAAATAATGCTTTGGCTTCTACCAATTTAGTGACATAATCAGTACATACCAATATATACTTCTTTTGTTTAGATGGTGTATTAATAGGTCCAATGAAATCTAAAGCCCATTTTTCAAAGGGTTCGATGAGTACCTATGGTTGCAATGGCATTTCATTTGAAATGGTAGGTTTCCCTTCTCCTTGGCAGCTGTCACACCTTTTGACATATTGTTTTGCATCTTTGAAGAGGGAAGGCCAATGAATAGGAATCTCTCTAATGGCCTGTAGCAAGGGGATCTTGATACAGAAATTCTTTAATTCATCTAGAAAATCATAGTTAGGCAACAAGATTTGTTTTTCCACCCCTGTGTCAATTTGTAATCTTTCAGGGAAAGGAGGTGTGGATGAAGATGCAGGTTGCTCAACTATAGGAGTTGTGGGGGTTGACTTTTCTTTCTCTTTCTAAGTGTTTTAGTTTTGAAGAGATGCTTCCTCAGAACCCTTATTGACTTTAAGAGAGTATTCCTTAGAGGTATCTTGCTCTTGGACATCTATAGCAGGTTTTTCTAAAACTCTACCAGACCTGAGTTGTACATCATTGAGGGGAACAATCATATAGGTAGGAAATTGTTGTCCTTCTATCATGTAAGTATTCTGAGGATTTTTATTGTTAGGATTTGGCAATG
>APFE031393198.1:0-18702 GCA_000404065.3 Pinus taeda | reverse complement strand
AGTACTTATGTTATCATACTAACTAGGAGAAAATTATTTAAAGTACAAGGTGTTTTTAATTTAGGAATCATGATCATCTTTTAATGAATGTTGAGTTCTTTTTTGAGTTATGAAGGAATGCGGAAGTGTTTAACCATTGCTTGGACATAATTGCCCCCTTTCCACCATAATCCTAGATGTCCTTCACTCATAATGATTACCTCACCTAGTCGTTAAAACCCCGCCGCAAGTACCAATCCGGCTTGATCTCAAAGATGCCATGCATCTACGGAAAATGAGCGGGTGATAAGATGGAAAAGATGGTGGACAGTTGGATCCCTATTTATAAGAACTGATTCTCTCGGTGTTGCATGTAAAATTCTCGACTGTTCATAGCCGTTAAGCAGCGATGCCACCTGTTCGAAACGAACCCTCATCTCTCAATAGGCTAGAACAGACTGCTGAGTATCACAATAGTCTTGCACTATTTCAAGACTCAAGCTTTCTTCAGTTCTTGTAGAAGTTTGACGGGCACGATAAAGAAGTGGCTTTACAGTTTTCCAGAAGTTTCAAAAATAGCCGAGTAAAAATTGGGCCTCTCAAATTTAAAGTCATAGAAGAATTTATAGCAACAACGACATGCTTGTAAAATATTGGTGAGCAGTGGTTTAAAAATCAGAAACTAAAAAGGAAGTGATGGCAGTGTTTTGTCATCGATAAGAAGATGGAGGTAGATTGGAAGGAAGGAGTTCCGCACAGTCTCCTGCTGGCACCATGGAAAGACCTCCTTTTCATCCTACATAAGTTTGTGACCTATGAGGAAAGATACTCCCACACTTTTTTATATCATTTCAGGATGTTGCAGCATTTCGAGGCCGGCCAGCACGTCCGGTGGAGGATTAATTTCCCCTATTTTCTGTTCAAGAGCTTAGAAAAATTGGCCAAAGGTGTGTGGGATGGACAGGCACTGCTAAAATAGTTGCATAAGGAGACAACTACTGGAAAGGAGACATAGGACCCCACCATCAGAAGCAAGGGCCCAAGTAAGAATGAAAAAGGGAGTCCTTCTTGCACCAGTGTAAAAAGGAAACGATCAGAAAAATTAATAAAATAAAAGGCCCCATATTCAAATAAGAAAACAGTTGGCGCACCAGCTAAAGAGACTCCTTCCATGCCACCGGTACAAGAATAGACCCCTGAAAATGACAACCTGTCAGCCCTTGTGGACGCAACAAAATTTGCAGAGGTCGAAGATGATGTTGTGTTGGCTAATTTCATTAAAAATCACTGGAAAAGGAATAAAGTATCTGAAGCAAGAAAAGAACCACAGTCCCCATAGGGTGTTGAATCCCCTCCTGCACTAGTACAAGAAGAAGCACCAGTACGAGAAGAAGAAGAAGAAGTAGGAGGAGAAGAACCTAAAGAAGAAGAAGCAGAAGAAGAAGGAGGAGGAGGAGAAGAACCCACAGAAGAAGAAGTAGGAGGAGAAGAACCCGAAGAAGAGGAAGCAGAAGAAGAAGAAGTAGAAGAAGGAGAGGCAGGAGAAGAAGAATAAGAAGAAGAAGAATCAGGAGGAGAAGAACCTGAAGAATACGAAGCAGAAGAAGAAGAAGCAAAATAAGGAGAGGTAGGAGAAGAGGAACCAGAAGAAGAAGAACTAGAGGAGGAAGAACCAAAAGAAGAGGGACCAGAGGAAGAAGAATTTCCTGATGTAACCATGAGGGATATTGAGGTCCATGAGGAAGACACAGGCCTTGCCGAAATAGAAAAATAAAAATATTTGGTAACTCATGCTGCTTAGGTAGTTGAACTAAAGCTTCAACTAAAAAACTTAGAATAGCTTATAGCTAAAGCGCAGGAGGATAAAGAACATAATAGAGGAGAATTGACGACAGAGATCCAGAAAAAGAGAAAGAGAAGTTAACGTTTGGATGTACCAAGCTACGAATGTTTCTAGCGACTTAAAAAGGTGACAAAGAAACTAAAGAACATCAGAAAGAAGAAGTCTGAAACATTGTAGGCTGATGATAGTATGCCAGAGTAGGATTTGGCTAGAATGCTCAAAATTTTAAAGTTTTTTGCAGAGGTAAAGAGTTGTGTGAGGACACACAGTAGTTTAGGGATGGCAGGATGTTAGCCCCCTAATTTTCTCTCTTTTTTCCATTTCCCCTTCCTAAATAATAACTATTTACCATTGTTTTACCCCTCTTATACACCCTCATCTTGCACCAGTCCAAGAACGGTGACATATTTTTTATGCACTTTATTTTTCATATTTTTAACTTAAGTTAGCATTAATTAATCATTTATTACATGATATCTTGCTTGTAATCACTCTTTGTAACTTAGAGATATCTCCAATGTTTATTTGATATTCAAAGTACTTACTGTGATTGTTGATCCTAGTGCAAGATCGGATCTTGCACCGATGCCAACACAACAAATACTTGCAGTAGATCCAAACCTCCTTGGTCACTGCCTCATTTTGAGCAGCTTTAGCCACGACAACAAGATCAATCTAAAGCCAGCCAAGCTCCAGCCATGACAAGAAGATTGATCGAAAGTTAGTCGAGATCAAATTTATGAAGAAGGAACAACTGGCGATTGGCTACTGCTAGTTTTGTTAAACTGTGTAATTTTGAAGGCCTAGAAGCTAAATTCTACGTTTGGTTATTTAATTGGTTGAACGATCTATTTTGGCCTTTGGCCAAAGACCTATATAATGAATAATGTAAATAAGACGAGGATAGTTTTGGATAGAAGCTTTGTATAGAACGAAGACACAGCTAGAGAGGCGGGAACAAGTTGTTGTATTTTGTTATCGCCCAAATCTGGGCTGGATGATGTATTCACACTTGTATTTGCCTCAGTGAACTAATAAAAAGGGAGCTCCATCTCATGTTTTATAAATTGCATTTCTATGTTTGAATTTGATGAATTCATTAAAGTACCAGGCAACGTTTCTATTTGAAAGGGAAACATGTTGGTTGGCTAGGGCTCAACCAACCCAAGACATTTACCCTTTTTCTTGTTTCTTGTAATTTTTGTTTATATTGTCAAGTGTGATTTACTTTCAAGAACATGCATTCCTGTCTGAGTGAAATCAGATCCGTTGTGTGAAGTGGCTAAATTTCCTTTTCCTGCACCTGATTTCAGATTGTTTTTGCCCACTTGTTCCAAGCAAGAGAAATAAACCTACACCAGTGCACGTTGGTGTGATATTCCTTTTTTGCAGTTATGTTTGGTTGGTTTTCCCCTCTTGGTCCAACCAGGAGAAATGAACCTGCACTAGTGCACGTTGGTGTGATGCAGCAAGCTTTTCTAGTTTACTTCCTGCAATTTTCTTGCTATTATTAAACACTTTATGATAGGATAAATGTATATGGATTATTTATTTGTTTCTACACTCTGTCAAAATCAGAAACATTCATTTTTTTTATGTGTACAATTTGATTTAACAGTGTAATAGCACTTGCAGTAACTAAGCACTTGTTTTAGGAATTAAATGCTAAGTGCAGGAAGCTTTGTTCCGGTGCAAGAACTAGTTTCTTGCCACGGGATTTGAGTGTTTTGAACTAGGAAAATTTCAAGCCCTTGCAGGAAGTAAAACACCTTTAGTAAAGACACCATTTATACCCTCTACATAAATCTCTGTTTCTGCAATAGTGCAAGCAGACTGCAATAGTGCACGACATATTAATGCAAGAAGGAAATCTCTAAAAGAATAGGTTTAAAGGGCCCATCTGATGAGACTGCTAAGTGTCTCTGTTAAAGAAAACAACACACTCAGTAGTTAAACACTAGTTAGGTAGAGTGTTTTCCCCTTTATTTCTGAATCCCTTTTTGCAAATTCATTCTTCCTTGTTCCAGTCTTAGATTATTTTGATGGTTCAAGTTTCCTTTTTCTCTTTTCAGTTTGATTCTGCAATATTTCCTTTAAAGAAAGTAGGGATTATATTAGAAATATTCATACCATCTATGGCATTGCCTGTGCTTCATATCTAAGTTTACGGATCCCCCGGGTTGAAAATTTAAGTGTTGAGGAGTTTGCTTAAGTGTAATTCCTACACCCAACAATCCCTCTTCTTCATGTACCTAGAAAATTTCTACTTGTAATTTCTGGGATCTAACAAACCTAGTAGTTTCCCTTCTTATGTATGTCTAAGGTTACTTTCCCTTGGTTTTGAGGCAGGTGAATTCCTCAATTTTCCCTTTTCCTCATCGCAATTCTCCTTCTCGGTGGCTGATAGATTATTCAATTGTAATTGAGACTGCTAAGGGAGGTTGAGCCTTCTCTCATTTGATCCTAGTGCTCTTCCTTCTTTTGAAATATAAGGGGCCTTTCTTGGGCTACCTCCTTTTGGTTTTGATAGGTCTTCTAATGAGCTTTGAATAGAGAAAATGTTTACCATCATCACTGTAAGGGTTTGGTTTTTTTGGGCTGGAACATTCATCTTCATTAAGAGACTTAATAGCCAGACATACCAAGGGAAGAATGCCAAGGAAATTTTATTTCAAGGCCGCCAACAAGAATTGCCATGAATACATCATCACTCGTCACCTGCTTCTACCCTATGCATATGCAAGATGGTAGAAACCATGAAACTTCCACATATTTATATAGATTATCATGTACAGAGCTCTGGGTATGTAGGCATGGGTAGTGTTCATTTTATTGTGATTGGGGTTGACATAATACTTGTTGTCCCTTCCTATAAGGATTTGGTGCTATTGAGAAGACAAAGAGATCAAATTTCACCCGTTCACTGTAACATCAACATAAGCATTGGTGCTGACTGTGTGAATGGTTTCTTCATATCTGTGTGTTGCAACAAACATAATAATTTATTTCTCATAGTGCATATGTGCTAGAAATTGTAATTACTTGTGCATGTGGAGTTGGATAAAATTAGAGAATCATTTAATTGAGTGTTGAGCATTGATTCAAGTCAAGTGATGGACGAAGAGTTAAGTGAAGTCCATATTTAAAGTGTGAGTCAATCAAGTTAATTGTGTGCACATCGTAACTTATTTTAGGTGAGTCTCTACTTGGAAAATATTAAATAAACTTGACTGAGTTCATTGTAAGAATAGAGAGTTTGCTTGATCAATAGAAGAGCCACAACTTTTGTGATTTGTGTGAATATTTGTTTTGTCTCCTTTGTCTTTCCAACAAATTCGTATTAGAGTGAGGTTACAAAGAGCGAGGAATAATGAATTAGCAGCAATTCGTGTGAGAGGAGAAATATATTATTTCTCATGGTTAATTCTCTAACACACCTTGTAAGTTGTATACAAAGCATTATAATGCATAATAGTATCAACAACCACCATGTTACAAGAGGCAAACTTACACGCTTTTGCATGCACACGGGTCGAACTTTCTTTGGAAGTGTTAGAGCACTCACGCTAGGCTCTTGGTCATGAATGGTGTTAAACACAAGCTCTCCTTCATTCTTTCCACACTACCCTTCCTAAAAGCGAAGATTTATATCGTGAAAAGGTTTTTCCCAGATTTTGTTGACATTTCAAAACCCATTTGATTTGGAGAAGTAGCCGCAGTTGCTGTGAACAACTTGGAAGTGGCTCCATAAAGTAAGAAGTCCAAGCACGGGTGTTAAATCATTAATGGGCTCTCTATTATCATGGAAGGTGTGAGTATGCAGGCATGAAAAGAACGTTTTAAAACAATTTCTAAAGTTTCTAAAAATCAAGTGTACACAGTATTAAAGAGATATTGGAGAAGCTTTTAAAGCTAATATTTAAAGGGAAGCTTTATGAAAGTATTTTTTCATAAATGTTTGACATGAAAATCAAAATTTTATTTTACAAGGTCAATGTGTGGATCTAAGGTTATTAAGGATTTGTTTTGGTTTGAAAAAAGAAATCCGTTCAAAAGGTTATGCTAAAAGGTTTGAAGAGTTAATAAAGTGTTTTTATAATTCAAAAAAGGAAAAAGGTGCTTTGGAGAGTAAGGTTTTGAAATAAGTTTGTTTGTTTTTTTTTTTTTATAAGGCAAGGTGGTTTTATTAGAAAAAAAAGGCATTTTGGGGCTTTGCAAAAGTCCGACCATCTATGAATTTTTTCATGTTTTGTCAAGCATGAATTTTTTTTGGTGAAGATTGTGTCTTACAGGGGGGCATATTGAAAATCATATTTTTTGGGGGGGTGATATGGAGGACAACCTCATGCAATCATCAAAGAATCTATAAAAAAAAGGAATGACAATAGTCATGGGTCGCAAAGCGCAATTGAAGAAGACTAAGAAAAGGAATCGAAAAGAAGAGGTAGAGATTATTGTTGTGTTTAGAAAGGTTCAGGGCACAACCGAGGAACTAGTAAGTCTAGCAAAAGACGAAGAAGGATTTGGTGCAAAGGGGAGTGATATGCAACAACAGGTTATGTCACAAGCAAGGAAGTCAGCCCCAGATCTGAGAGTAGATGAGCAAGACTCTGAGATGAAAATAGATCTTGGAGAATCCCTCATTGGTTGAGAATCTTCTCAAACAAAAAATAGATTTAAGGATCCCTCATTAGGTTTCCATTAACCAACATCATCTTTAGCATTGATTTTCATCTATATTTGGTGCTTAGACCCATTCATGTGTAGCCTACATGCTCTTCATGCTGAATCACTTTGTTTTATAGTCTCTAGCATGAGGTTGTATGGGTAGTATCCCCAAATGCATGGGAAAATATCAAAATATTCCATATGGGTACATTTACAATACCATTGGGATAGTTGGGTATAAATCCCAACTAGTCGCATGCTTGTGGGAGGTTGGTAGTTCAACTACTGATTCTCCCATCAACTAGTTGCTTGGAAATTGGGTTTCCAAATTTTAAATTCAACAAAAAAATTCTTGGAATGGATTATTTTAGTAGGAAAATATTTTCCACCATTCCCGTTTTTCCAATTCCAACTCTTGGCTTATCATACATGTCAGTGCTCACGTGCATTATTTTTTTGATAATTTCATTAATGTAAATACAACACATAGTGAACATTCTATGTTTAAACCATTCCACATTTACATGTTTGCTTAGGCAACAATAGTATAATTTAATTACAATATTAACAGGGAACCGAATGAGTGGTGTTACGAATTTCTTGTTGTGCTTTGAGGTTTCATTCTTGTAGTTTGATATGCAGAGGCTTACTTTATCCCTTAAGACTTGATTTTCCTCCCTCCAATATGTATAGTTCCCCACAATCCATATTTCATTCTCAAAATCCTCTAAGTGTGTCCATATTGAAACTTAGAGGACAAATGTCCCACAAAAAGGTCATATGTGGTGGTTTGAGGACTCATTGGTGGACCTCGATCCATGGAATCTAGTTTTTAGGAATAATCTGAAATGTTCATTGCTTGACATTGGTCCAAGTATTTGGATTGATACATACTTCACCAAATACCCTAATGATCCTGGTATGCCCATTAAGAGGAAAATGGTACTCTTCGAAGGTCATATGTGAAGGCTTTAGGCATTCATCTTAGCCTTGGATGCTTGAAATATTCCTCTAATGATGAAGTAAGGTATTCCTTCCACCACCATGTTGAGGATTCCTTGATCCATAACTTGTTCTCAAAATTTGTAATAATGCACATAACTCCTCTTAGAGTTCAAATATCCCCTTCCAAGGCCATGCTTATTTCTTGGACCCTGGTTCCTATAATTTTCATTTATGGGCTAAGACCTCAGTTGTTATGAAACCAGCTCAAGAAAAGATAGAAAAGATAGATCAACGCCTTAAAATTCAGCCTCTTCGAGGGGGAAACCTCCTTCACATTACATAAATGAAAAATTCTTGGATGATACAAATGAGAAGACCTCCTTTCTATATATAGGAGTCTAAGGGGTCATAACATAATCAGAGCCTACATAAAAATATTAATGTAAGGCCACAATAATAACAATAGTGGGCTTCTATGGGGCACAATAGTAACAATATGGGCACAATAGGGGCACAACAATATTAATAAGGGGTACAACTAGAATAGTAATGGGGTAATCACTAATATTATGGGGACCCAACATCAGTTCCCCCTTAACCATATCCAAGACCTTGAGACCCATAGCCAATTCAAAATCTTCATAATATCCTCAATATCACCATACCAAACAAAAGAATATGCTCAAGAGGTCACGTGTGGTGGATTAAAATGTCAATATTTAAGTTTGATACTTATAAGTTTCATTATGATTTAAGCCCTAGTGTTTCCTCTTGTGGTCACAGGAAGGGGCTTTATATGATAATTTGCTCTTGATCAACTATTCCAATGATTCTCATCTCCCTACTTGGAAAATAAATAAATAAATGAAGAATCATGTTAACTAATTAACTAACTAGTTATTAGTTTTATAATATTCCTATAATAATACAACTCTTAGGGTAGTTTTAAAGTATTAAAGAGGATATAAAAATATTTAAGTTTTAGGTTCTCACTCTAAGTTCTTTAAAATGGAGTTGTCTATAATGCGACTTATGTAGTTAATTATAAACAAATTTATTTGTTACAAATAAAAATAATAATGAATTGTTTTAACAAACTAAATATTTAATTAATAAATTAAATAATTTTTATTTTTTTCCTTGTGCCTTGGTCCAAATCAAATATAGCTGTTGCAGTGTCCTTTGTAACGGTTTTTTTGGTCAAAAGTTTCCTTTCAATATATTTATTTTGAGCATTATTTTTATATAAAATATATAAACTTTTAATTAATAAAATTAAATATTCATATAAATTTAAAAAAAATTCATTACCTTAGGTTAAACTAAACATTAACATTAACAATATCAAATTTGGTTTTCCCACTTTATATTAATTAATATAATCTTATATAAATAAAATATTTAAGATTTTGATTCACACATTGTACTTATTGATATAAAATAAACTTAATGTTAAGATTTTGTGTCCACACATGCCCATAACAATAGGGAGGACTAAATAACTGTCCCTTCATAAAAGCTAACTAATATTAAATATTAAAATTTTGGTGCCAGCCGATGACAATGGGGTGTCATGGTGTGGACGGAATAGATGTCTATTGCCAATGACAATGGGGAGGGAATGGATGCCTATTTATAAAAGCCGGTGGGGGAATGGATGAGTATTTATAAGAGCTTTATGGAGGTATAGACATCTCATTTCAGGAGTTTGAATCGAGAGAATCTGGAGCTAAAGGGTTTGTTTTGGGGGTTGAACACTAGGAGACTCATGGCAGATCGTCCGCAGATCGAAAAGAGGAATAGGGATGAATACGAAGAAAATTTTATTCCAATGCCGCCACCAAGAATTGCCACGAATACTTCATCCCTCGCGTACCCTCTGCGTATGCGAGAGTTGGGCAAAACGATGAAGCTTCCACATATTTACAGAGATTATTATGTACGCAGCTTTAGGGATGAGGAGATTCTTCAATATTACGTGCCTAGTGTTACATATATGGTGACTGGGGCTGACACAATACTTGTTGTCCATTCCCTCAAGGATCTGGTGCTATTCAGAAGAGAGGGAGATCAAATTTTACCTGTTCACTGTAACATCAACATGGACATGGACAGAAGCATCCGCGCCCAGCGTGCGAAGCCGGTCATCATATCCGTGTGTTACAACAAACACAATAATTCATTTCTAATAGCGCGTGGAGTGCATCATAAGAATTGGCAACGTGACAGGGTGTCTAATTTCGGCGTTGAAATAATAAGCCTCGACATTGCATCTATAAAAGGAGGAGAATCTGTAAAGACCACGCGCCTTTTACCGGGAGAGTCCTGCGCAAGCCCAAAAGAATGGTGTTTTGATATTCCAAATTGCAGGGCCATCATTCACGATTTGAACGACCATACATTCAAGTGTTGTGAATTAAAAGAGTACACAATGTTGTTTGCAATAACAAATTTAGGTTTCACAAATGTTACTCCAAGAAATGTTATTTGTTCAAATCTGAAAAGTACAAGTCCCGGAAATATGGACATTGTGATATATGACCAAATTCCTTCCACTAAAAGTAATGGAATGTATGGAGTTGAATTGAGAATGTATTCTAAACTTAACGGAATACTGCAAAAAGAAATATTACTTCCTCGGCGTACTACTGAAGACGTAATGTTCGTCGTGCTGTGTGGGAGCAATACACTACTTATTCAACATGATTCATCGAAGATGGAAGTGGTAGAGATCTGCGGTGAAAACCCTGTTTCAATAAACATCAGAAATACAAATATTAGTGCACTCCCTGAACCTTACTATTTATGTAAAAGATCCCAGTTTATCTGCGCCATTGAATCCGGAAAAATTCAGATCTGTAATCTTCAAGGTGAGATTTTAGTGACACTTGAAGATCACCCAATTGCAGCATTATGGCCAGGGTTTCCTGCAATATACAGTGTGAATGTTAGCAGCATTGTTACAGGGAAATGCTTGGCAAAGATCAGCTCGGAGGATCCCAATTGTTCTGAAATCAGAAAGGCAGTATTGAATTCAGTCAGGGCATTCGCATTCGATGAAAGCACTCACGACATTTTCACGGGAAATGATGACGGACTTTGTGGCGTTTGGTCCAACCAATTCTACAAGGATGGAGGAGAAGGATGGAGGATAACTCAGGACATTTATAGAGACTAGACATTTATAGTTTTTTAAATAAATAGAGGTTTTTGTCCTTATAATTGTTCAAGAGACTAGACATTTATAGTTTTTTAATAAATGGAGTTTTGTGGAAACATATTTTCTTATTTTAAGATATTTGCCGAATGGTTATGTTTTCATATTCTTTTAAATTCTTAGAAATTGATAAATGGCTACGTTTAATACAAAACCTTTATGGTTTTTGTTTTTAATGAATTGATTTTATGAAAATATATATTGTTTTTGTTTTAAACCGGTAGATTGAAAAATCAATGTTTAAATTGAAATTATTTTTTAAGACCACATTATTTATTATTCCGTGGTAGCTGAGTCAAGTTTTTGGCCCTCTATTACCATAAGGTGTTTTTTATTGGATGCAAATTTATTATGGTGCAAAATTTGACTAGTTATATTTATAGAAATACAGAAATAGTTATATTTAATGGATGGATGACCACCCTCCCATCAATCTATTAGAGCTCCAATGCAAAATAACATTAAGACTTGTAAACTTATGTATGCATTTTATTTGCCTAATTGTAATTCTAATTCTTTTGTTCACATTGGGAACTAGTTAACTCTTATTAGAATTGATGTATTGTAATTTTTTTATTAATTAAAGATAACTTGTCCAATTTCTTCAATATTGTCTTTGTGTAAGAATGAGAAGCATTTTGGTTTGCCAATCTAATCCTTGTGTGTTTTCTTATACATCTACATGTTATCAAGGAAAATCAATATGTCTAATGTTTTTCTCTCTTTTTAAGAGATTCATGAGCAATTTATGGTTCTATTTCTTAGAGTTTGTAGGAAAAACAATTTCTATAAAATTTCATGGTTTTGAGTGATGAAGATGTTGCCCTTTGTAAGGCAAGGGACACTCCCCCCACTACCAAATTATGTTGAGAGAAAGGATGATGATGTCATTGATAAACAAGAAGAACCTCATATACCTAAAATTGAGCTTGATCTTGCTGATGAACACATGGTAACCACGGATCCCTTAGATCCCCCTATGTTTGATCCTCCCTCTACTATAAAAACACCATTATGGCTTCACGACACCTTACAAGATGTTGAGAGACATGTTGTCACATGAGGAACCTGTAGAGAAAGTAAGGAGCCATGTCAATATCACATATATGTTGTAGCGATGAGCAACACTACACACGTTGACTATTGTAACTTCTAAATGGATATATAAAATTGAGCATGGTCTAGATGGAAGTATCTATAGAAATTTTATGAATAATATGACGCTTATTCAACTGAGATTATCCTGATTATACACTATTGTGGAATACATGCATAATACATAATCTCATCTACCATTGATCATCAATTTTGCGAAAGCAGAAACAATTGCATGCGAATATAGAAGCATCAATCACACATAACACAATACTTCACTAGGGAAAGCATCTCGCTAAAAACCCCAAACTATCTGTATATTATATTGATTGAGATCATGTAATAGTACACAGTACAATACTAGCTCCACCTGTTACACACAATACAACATAGATCTGAATCAATCACTGGCTCAAATCACCCCTGCTGCTTGCCTGCCTCCACTGCGTAATCCTGCATAGAGAATGATGAGAATAGTTGAACCATTCACGTGTTTCCCTTGTGTAACACTACACAATCCTCATTGGCATTACTCAATCCATGCATGTGCAAATCACATGCAAAGCTATAGTCACAATTGACAGTTGTCTTGCCCTTTCACTCACCTATAACACTTGTCTCCACTGAACTGTCCACGCACTGAGTTAACTGATGTATTCTTCAGTTGCTTTATGAGTTAATAATTAGTGAATTAATTAATAACTAATTCACACCACTCAACATTAGTCTATTTGCAGTTAGACTAACTACAACTAGTTCAAATAAGTCAAATTGAACAAAACTCCATCAACTCCTGATCCAACTCCACACAACTCAATCACTGAAGTCCTAACTGAAGTCCTCCATGCAATAGCTCAATTTAACCCATAGGAAAAGCGTATTTCCTTCTGGCAGTTGCATGTGCCACATCTGTAGCTCGAACTGAAGTGCTCCAAGAGAATAAGATAATGTTTAGAGTCCAAATATTATTAAGGGTTAATAATATTCGACTCTTCTATTTTTAGCTCGGCGGTCTAAAAATAGACTCTGCCCATATGTCTAAAAATAGAGGTCCATCTATTTTTACCAACTTGACCAATCATCCACAAATAACATCCTGCAACTCATAGACCATGATTCATATGTCTAAAAATAGACATAGTCTAAAAATAAACTTTGCGCCAAAAATAGCAAGTGGGCCCACTTAGTGAAGGCGACTTCTTTTCACTAAGCTCCATCATCTTGTTGCAATCTCAACACTCCCTCTCAACAAGATATGGATTATCAGCAAACCCTATCCTGTCTTGATGGTACTCGAATTAGCTCTTGGTCAGCACCTTCGTCAAGATATCAACATCCTGATCCTCCGTGGGAATATATGAAAGTAACATGATTCTCTGCTGCACACAATCTCTGATATGATGGTACTTGATTTCGATGTGTTTGGATCTATCATGAAATACAAGATTAGCTGAGAGTTTAATGCAACTCTGTTATCACAGTAAATCACAGTAGGATCCAAATGAGACCCGAACAACCCGACCAGGATCTTCCTCATCCATATAACCTCGCATGCAACCAAACTTGCTGCCATATACTCGACCTCCGCAGAACTAAGTGCCACGGATCTCTGCTTCCTGCTGTACCAAGAAACTGTTGTCGATCCGATACTGAAGATCCCTCCAGATGTGCTCTTTCTGTCAATTAGGCTCCCTACCCAATCTGCATCCGTGAAGCCACATAGCTTCACCCCATCCTCCTATCTGTATCAAAATCCATATCCCAATGTGCCTCTGAGATAACGCAATACATGGTTTCCCGCCTTCCAAAATAGCTTGGTTGGCTTAACCGTAGCTTGTGAAAGCTAGTTAAAAGCATAGCATATATCGGGTCGTGTATTGACCAAATACATAAGCGACCCCACCAACTGTCGTTAAACAGTGGCATCCACTACGTTCGCTGAAGTAGCAACCTCCTTCCTCCAACCTCCAGGAAGAGGAGTATCAACATTGCAGCCATGCATGTTGAACTTCTCTAGTATCTCCTGAGCATACTTACCCTGAGAAACAAACCGTCCATCACTGTGCTGCCAAATTTCCAATCCCAAGAAATAATGAAGGAGGCCCAAGTCCTTCATCTCAAACTCCCGAGCAAGATCCTGCTTGCATGAAAGTATCAATAGCTAAAGCAACTTACCCTCCACCACAATCTGGTATAGGTTAGGATCTGCCTCACTCTTGGAGAATCTAAGTCCAGTGAAATAGTTGTTTATCCATGTGTACCAAGCATGAGGTGCTTGTTTGAACCCATACATCGCTCTCTTGAGCGTGCACACATGTGACTCACTGTTGAAGATCTCGAAACCTTCGGGCTGCTCAATGTACACTTCCTCTTCAATGACTCTGTTGAGGAACGCAGTCTTCATATCCATTCGATGAATGTGCCACCCCATCTGCGCTGAGAGAGCAAGAATCGTTCGTATAGAAGAATACCTTGCGATAGGTGCAAAGGTCTCCTCATAATCAATCCCCTCTATCTGTTAGAAACCTCGGGCAAAAAATTGTTGATTCTTGAAAATGTCATTCATTTCCATTACACTTTCACTATTATGTCCATTGTATCACCTCCATTTCACTACTATGTCACCACATTCATCCCACTTTCATTATCATTGGGCCACATTTATTTTTTTGCAATCTTTATTAATTCTAAGCCTTCTAAGTGAATTTGTGGTTAAAAATTAGAAAATAATGTGCATGTGCTTATACCTAACAAATGGGTTGAGATTGTTGACATGTGTAGGTTGAAAGGAGGCTTCTAGAAGACCCTTATGTGGCACTCTAAGGCCAAATTCGAATTTGAGTGGAAAGAATCATGGGATCATGAGGATATGTGTTACATCTCCTAATTGTATTGTAACTCTAAGAAGACATGTGTCTTATCAGTTCCTATTTTGATTAGGACTCTAGAGGTAGAGGGAGAGATTCATGGACTCTCATTAATGAGATGGCTTCTCATATTTTTGTATAAATATGAGGTCTCTCTCCTTCATTTGTTACTTCTTAAGTCTTAGCTTAGAGTTTGGAGTTCTTTTAGCTTGGAGTTTGTAGTTCTTCCTTGATGGCTTTTGAAAGCTTTGGAGAGCTTTGTTGTACTTTGTAATTTTGAAGAATTTGAATAAAGCTTTGATGTTCTCAACATGAAAGGAGATGTGAAGTAGATTTCATGGAGCACATTAGAATGTAAGGTAGAGTAGATTTCATTTTGTAATTTTGCTTTGATTTCATTATGTCATTTGATTGCTTTAAAGTTTGATAGATTAGATTTTCCATTCATGCAATTTTAATTCATGTAAGTGTGTTCAATCGGTTTATTGTAAATTAGTTTTTCTTTACATGTTTTTGCATCAAATAGTGACATGAGATTTACCTATCTGCTGACTTTGTTTTTATTTAGCTTTTTAATTTCAGTTATGCATTGATTTCAGTCTTGTTCATTTGTTTTGTTAAGTTAGTTTAGATATCAACTCGCTCATTTTATTGGCAGTTACCTCCGAAAGCCATAGCAAGACTAACTGGCGAGGGATCAAAATATGAATGTTGTGATTTGATTTTAGTTTACTTTTCTGCAATTAGATATTAAATCTCTCATATCATTGACGGTTACCTCCGAAAGCCATAGCGGGACTACTGGTGAGGGATCGAATTATGAATGTGTAATTTGATCTTAGTTTTACTTTTCTGCAGTTAGATATTAAATTGCTCATATCATTGATGGTTACCTCCGAAAGCCATAGCGGGACTACTGGCGAGGGATCGAATTATGAATGTGTAATTTGATTTTTGTTTTACTTTCCTTGCAATTTTTTATTTGTTTGAGTGCAATAGCTTAACTTTTATTTCCGTATTTAGATAAGCAGCAAAGACAGTGATTTCATGATCAATATTTCATCTTTTGTTTGATTTAAGTAGCTGCACATTACACTTTTTGTTCAAGTACTGATTTGATCAATAACATGTTTTAAAATCTTTTGAAGTGCTAAGTTTTGGAAGTTACCATTGGGGACATAGACCTTGTCTTGAAATCTCTACCCATACTTGACCTTTAAAAGTATTCTTGAGACCTTAGAATAGGATTTCCATTTGCATTAAACACTTTAGGAAACCAACAAAAACAAAACCCCAAAACAAAATAAAATCTATAAAACAACGAAGTAAGAAAAAGGTTAACTAAGCACATATGGTGCACCACACTTCATCAGTTTACGATACCTGGATTGATAATTTATGTAGAGCAATTTAAGACATTAAACTGACTAGACATAAATCTTGCCTTGTACTTCTCCACACTCCCGTCAGCTACTTGCTTCACTTTGTAGATCCATCTCGAACCCACCATTGATTTCCCTTCCGGTCTTGGGACAATCTCCCATGCACTGTTTCTGACAATCGAATCATACTCTTCCACCATGGCCTCTACCCATGTGGGTTCTTCCACAACTTCCTTGAAAGAGGATGGCTCCGTCACGACACATTTTCTCACAAGAGCCATGTATCCAGTGTACTGACCCAGTGACTGTCTCTGCCTGTGCTCTGTTGTAGGTGGTCCTACAACCTTCTTTGCATCGCGAGCCAGTCGCTCAGCTTCTGTATTGCGCTTTCGCCCTTTGATGGTTGGCGTTGCATGAGTGGTCTCTTCCACTCCATGAACTTCATATTGTGGCTGATCCACCTCCTGAAGCTCATCCTTAGGAGCTAATAGCTCCTCATCTGCATGCAAGTGTGGATCCCTCTCAAGCGAACACTTCATGGCTTTCTCCTTCTGAAATTTTATATCCCGTCGCACAACAGTCTTGTGACTGTTTGACAAATACACACGATAGTTATGGGGCATATCAGTGTACCCCACAAATATCCCAACCTCTATGGTCAGCTCCAACTTCTTCTTGGCATCCTTCGTTACATGCATGTAAACAAGAGAACCAAAAATCCTCAAATCGGAAATATCAGACCTCTTACTAGAATAAGCCTCCTCGGGTGTACTCATGCCAAGTATCCTATGAGGACAACGGTTTTGCACATATACTACAGTATGCATGCCTTTGCCCACAAATGAAGGGGTAGGCCATGATCATGCAACATCACCCGTGCAACACCCACGATCGTTTTGTTCTTTTACTCAACAACCCCATTCCGTTGTCGGTTATGGGGAGCTATGATCTCTCTTGGAATCCCTTCTGTGCTGCAGAAGTCCTTGAACTCGCTAGAGATGAATTCACCACCATTGTCACTCTTAAGAGCCTTCACCTTCTTCCCTGATTCCTTCTCGACCAGTGCTTTGAACTCACTAAACTTTGAGTATGTCTCGCTCTTCTTATGCATGAAGAAGATCCAACACTTTCGAGAGAAATCATCAACAAAGATCACATAGTACTTGTGCTTTGCTGTCAAAGCGACTGAGAAAGGTCCACACACGTCTGTGTGAATTCTCTCAAGGATCGTCGTGGCACGACTATCCTTCTCGTAAAAGGTGGCTTTCACAAAATTTCCCAAAATACACCCCTTGCACTGATCTGACTGTGCAAGAGTACCTTTAGGAAGCCTAGTACAAATCTGCTGCATTATCTTCAAGGCTCCATGGTGAAGTGGCCCAATCTCTGGTGCCATAGCTCACCATCATCCCGGCTCACCACTCCTTCTGCCTTGCATGCCATCGCTGAGCAGCCATCTACATGCAACTGATAAAGGTTCTTGACTCGAACCCCTATCTTCTAGGTTTCTCCAGTTGTCTTGCTGCGCAGGAAAGCCTTTCCCTCACTGAAAACAACATCATATCCCCTGTCTTCTAACATCGCCACAGAGATAATATTCTTCTTCAATCCTGGAACATGCATCACTTCCTTCAATACGAAGGATTTACCAGACTCCCTCTCAAAGGAAATGATACCAATACCGGTCGCACTATATCTACCATCATCACCCATCTCGATGTGCACTCCAAGATCTTTCTCATCCAGATCAGAAAACAAATATCGATCTCCTGTCATGTGAAAAGACGCACCACTATCCAAGAACCATACCGATCCCATCACACTTGATACCAAGCATGCGATCAGCAAAAAATCCAGCTCAAACTACGAGGCTAAGGCCTCTCCCACTGCAGATCCATCAGCTTGCTTATTTTTCTTCTTCTATGGACAATTTGTGGCATAGTGTATGTGCTGGTGACAGTGAAAGCACTTCACCTTGGACATGTCCTGCTTCTTACCTTTCGCACCAGAATGAGAAGCCTTATTATTCTTCCCCTTCTTTGCTTTGACAGCCAAAGCGCAATTTTCTTCATCAGATGCCTTTGATGAAGATCCGTCCTTGGTATTCCGCCTGATCTCCTCTTGCACAAGATCTGACCAAAGTCTCTCCCATCTTGGAAACTTCTCCCAACCATTCACAAAGAATTGAAAGGAATGCCAACTCTTCGGAAGACCAAGTAGAGCCAAGCTCACTAAGTTCTCATCATCGACAGTTACCCCCACACTTCCCAGCTCATCCTGACATTGGGTGAACTTCATGAGATACTTGGGCATACTGTCGCCTTTCTCACACTTTATGTTTCTGATTTTATCCTTGAGCGCCAACTTCCTCTTGTCACTCTTGCTTTGGAATAGATCTGTCAATGCTTTCCACATCAAGTATGGAGAAGCCTTTCCATGGAGGCTGGACACAATGTGATCCCTCACACCCTCCAACAGAATCCTTCGACACTTTGCTGTATTCTTTTGCCAAGCCTCGGCTTCAGCAGCATTAGTGGGTTTTGGGACATTCGCATCTATGAACTCCTTCAACCCATTATCATCTAACACCTACTCCATCCTGTCCTTCCATGCAATATAGTTCAAGCTATACCCTCAAGAGCATACTCCAATCGCAATCTGTTGAAAGACATTTCAACTTTGACACCAAGAAAACACTATTACAAA